>OVBE01004893.1:0-22845 GCA_900406425.1 Iberis pinnata | reverse complement strand
AATATTTCCCATCTTCGTATTTTCGGATGTGCGGTATATGTGCCTGTAGCACCACCGCAAAGAACAAAGATGGGACCACAAAGGAGATTGGGTATATATGTTGGGTATACATCACCAAGTATAATTTGGTATCTGGAACCAAAAACTGGTGATATGTTTACGACACGGTTTGTCGATTGCCATTTTAATGAAAATGAATTTCCAGCATTAGGGGGAAGAATTCATAAGATTCCAAAAGATGTTACATGGAATACATCCTCATTATTATATTTGGATCCCCCTACTAAACAACGTGAACTTGAAGTTCAGAAAATAGTGCATCTACAAAATATGGAAAATCAACTCCCAGATGCGTTTACAAATACGCGGAAAGTAACAAAATCATATATACCAGCAGTAAATGTCCCATCAAGAATTGATATCCCTGTTGAGAGAAATGATGGGAGTAAAATAAATGAACCTAAGGTTCAGTTAAAAAGGGGGAGACCTATTGGATCTAAGGAAAAAAAATCCTCGAAAGAAAAAGAAAGGAGGAAAAATAAATGAAAATGTTCCAGAAGAACCATACCATAAAAAATGTCCTGAAGACAAGGTTCCTGAAGAACATAAAAAATATCCCAAATACGTGGTTCCAGAAGAACATGAAAAATGTCTCGAAGACAAGGTTCCAAGAGAACAGGAAAAAGAGGAATTTCCTGAAGACAAAAATTATGAGATTTCTATAAGTTATGCGCATAACGGAAAAATATGGCTTATAAATGAGATTGATGATAATGATGTGATATTCTCATATTCTGTATCTAGAGAAATTGATGATGAAATTGATGATTTGGATCAAAAGTCTGTATCAGAATGCCAGAAAAGGCATGATTGGGAGAAATGGCAAATGGCCATGAAAACAGAGTTGTTATCACTCAATAAAAGAAATATTTTCGGACCTATTGTCATTACACCAGAAGATGTAATGCCAATAGGATGTAAATGAGTCTTTGTGCGAAAGAGGAATGAGAAAAATGATGTAACTAGATATAAATCTCGACTTGTAGCAAGGTTTCTCCCAAAGACCGAGAATTAATTATGAAGAAACTTATTCCCAGTTATGGATGCAATCACATTCAGATACTTAATGAGCTTAACGGCATCTAAGAAATTAGAAATGTATCTTATAGATGTTGTGACTGCATATCTATATGGATCATTGAAAAATGATATATACATGAAAATCCCAGAAGGATTAAAGATTCCTGAAGAATCAAAGATGAATGATATATCAAAGGAATTATTTTCAGTCAAGTTACAAATATCACTTTACGGATTAAAACAATCCGGACGCATGTGGTATAATCATCTAAGCGATTTTCTGTTGAATAAAGAGTATGTAAATAATGAAATATGCCCTTGCGTTTTTATTAAGAAATCCCATAATGGATTTGTGATCATTGCTATTTATATTGATGACCTGAACATGATCGGAACTCAAAAATATATTAATGATGCATGAACTCATATGAAAGAAGAGTTTGAAATGAAAGATCTCGGACAAACAAAGTTTTATCTTGGGCTCCAGATAGAGCATATATGAGATGGAATATTCGTGAATCAATCGAACTATACTAATAAAGTATTGAAACGTTTATATATGGATAAAGCAAATGCTTTGAGTACTCCAATGATTAATAGATCCCTTAATGCTCAAAAGGAACCGTTTCGACCTTGTGAAGATAACGAAGAAGTGTTAGGTCCTGAAGTACCTTATATGAGTGCTATAGGTGCACTGATGTATCTTGTAAATTGCACTCGACCAGATATAACATCTGCTACAAATTTTCTTGCAAGATACAATTCACTTCCTACACGTAGACATTGGAACGAAATCAAGCATATATTTCGTTACTTACAAGGTACGATAGATTTAGGATTATATTATTCTCGAAACTCGAGTTTTGGTTTAGTTGGTTTTGCAGATCCTGGATATCTATCAGATCCACATAAAGCCAGATCGTAAACTGGATATGTTTTTACAATGGGAGGAACCGCGATCTCATGGCGTTCTCAAAGGCAGACCTTAGTCGCTATATCTTCAAACTACACAGAGATTATTGCGCTTCACGAAGCATGTAGAAAATGTGTGTGGCTCCGTTCTATGTCTAAACATATTCAAGAAGCGATCAGAATAACTGTGAATGAAGAACCAACAAAACTATTTGAAGATAATGCAGCATGTGTTGCCCAAATAAAGGAGGGTTACATTAAGAGCGACAAAACGAAGCATATTCCTCCAAGATTTTTCTCTTATTCCCAAGAGCTTGAGAAGAATAAAGAAATTAACATTCAATATATTCGTTCAAGTGATAATGCGGCAGATCTATTTACAAAGGCGCTTTCTACTGCAATATTCAAAAAACATGTCTAGAGTATTGGGATGCGTTATCTACGAGATTTACGAAGATTGGATGGTATTCATATTTTTCAGGGGGAGTATATGTCACTGCACTCTTTTCCTTGTTGTAGTTTTTATCCCACTGGATTTTTCTACAAGAAGGTTTTTAACGAGAAGTGATGAATACTCAAGGAGGAGTATTAAGAATTAGTGTGTTTATCCATCACTTGTTACCACTAATCATATCTACATGTTTGACAAGTGTCATGAAGAGTCATGAAGATTAATGATTATTCATCATCTTAGTACACCCATCTTACTTAGCTTGTTGACACATGTTTGTGTATGTGTCATGTTTATAAGTCCTCCTCATTAGTATAAATAGAGGTTGTAACTCAATTGTAAAGATATAATAATGACAAGAAATAAAAGCAAATTCGTAAAAAAAGAGCTTTTCCTCTCTGACCCGATAATCAAGAGAGAAACTCTAGCTTGCTTCGGCGCCCGCGCCGGCGGTCATATCCGTCGTTGTCCCGCCTTTTCTTCTTTTGCTTTGTTCCCTGCTCGACTCCTATTGGTCTCTCACTTCCGTGGTTTGCTGTTTGTCGGCCGTCGAGAGTGTGTTGATTCTATCTATGAACACAAAATCTCGGCTAGACTACTGTGCTTGCCGATGAACCTCCGTGTGACGGTAATAGATCTCTTATCGGCGCCTCCCTTTTTCTCGGGCTCACCTCCCGAAGATTCGTTGTTTCTCACGCCTTGCCGCTTTCACAAGACTCTTGTTCTAAGAGCTTCACCGCAACCTATGGTTTCCATGGCGAGACTGGTTGATGCTCTTTCAACTGAGCTTTGTCATTTCCTACCAGATCTTCGGCGCTCCAAGCTTCTTCAATGGTTTTGTGGATCTGGGTTCTCTTTGAGTCAAGTGTGCTCGAGTCTGGTTTCTCCGCTGCTCATAAATCTCTACTTCATATCAAAACCAAACCTGGTCGCTCACTTCCTGGCCTCCCACCGCAAAGGTTACTCGCCACTTGTGGCGGTTTTTCTATGTCCGATGATGAAACTGTTCTCTTATGTTTCGGTGATGTGGATATATGCAGATACCAGAAAATTGGAACCTTGTAAGGTAACCTTATCTCGGGTATTTCCCGATTAAGAAATCTCATTCTTTTATGCTTAAACTAAAGTATTCATTCCACCTTTGGGAAAAGAATCTTCTCTATTTCACCATGTTTGCTTTATTGTTCTCTATCTGCCAAGCTTTAAACATAAGTTTATCTATTTTTCCCGTGATCCGCGGTATCAGATCTTGGTACTCATGGGTAGCATTGTTGCTCAAGTGGATATTATTAGGGTGTGCTTGGTTTCCATGATTAGTGTTTGTGATTGCTTTACATTGCCTTGGGGTTACGAGTCTGAGTTGTCAAATTCGGTACTCTGTTATTGCCTTAAGTGTTATTCATTTATCACAACTTTGGATTTAAGTAAGATGAAAGACCATGAATTAGTGCCTTTAATGGCTGTAAGTCCCATAGATATTTCAGGTGTGGAGACATCTAACCAAAATTCCTCCTGTTGGGGCCAGGAAAGACTGTTTTTATTAGCTTCATCATCTCCTTATTCAGAAGAGAAAATTGGTCTGTCTACCTTCAACCTTTTGAAAGCGAGTTGTTTTCTAGGTGTTGAACTAAAGCGAACCTCTACTTTCCTACCCCTTTTGCTATCTTGTGTGATGGCCTGGTTAAGGTCGGAAGATGCATTGACTATCATTATTGTGAGAGTTGCGGTTATGGGCCGTTTATCAAAGTCACAACGTAAAGTAACGTCTTCAAAGTTAGTCGAGGAAGCAGTAGGAAGCCTTGAGCTATCCAAGTGTCTAACAATATTAAATTGTTTCACCTTACTCCTAACATATATCAAAGCTTGTATTATCTTGCTTATCTATCATTTTCAATGTTTAGACTATCTGTTAGTAGTTGACTTTTTTGTTTTGCACATTCAGGACTGTCCGATATTGTGTATCTTTTGTACTCGGTTTGAATTAATGAACTATTGGTGCACAAAATAAAAATAAAAACAAGAAATAAAAGCATAAGTATAATTGTTCTCTCCAAATTTCTTACCAAAATAGTTATTAATTAATCATTTTATAAAGTTTATAGAGAAGTTAATATATTAGTGTTCTAAATCTAAAATTTAATTCATTTTATGTTTTTGGATTAGAGTCTATTTTTATATCAATAATGAAAACTTCTTTTAATGGATGGATGCTAATTTAACGGTTCCTAGCTAGAGGTGAATTTAATTAGGTGCGAGGTCCCTTACCGGTTCGAGACTAACCGAACCAACAAAAATCAGAATTGGTACAAACAATTACAAAACCCTTGTAAAACGCCCCCAAACTAAAAAAGAAAACCCTCACACTTCGTCTTCTTCTTCTTCCCAATTATTTTTCTACTGTCGCCGTAAAGGATCTTCAAAGGCGGTAGTGGCGGCGATGGCAGATCTTTTACCACCGCTTGGGACGGCTCAAGTTGAAGCGAAGACTAAAGCCGATGTGAAAGTTGATTACTCGAACCTCCCTTGCCCTGTTCCTTATGAGGAAATCCACCGTGAAGCTTTCAGTTTAGTATATCATATATGCTTTGCCTCTCTTTTAACTTCCATTGTAGCTTACTGTATTTCCTGATATTTCACTCTGTTGGTTTCTTGATCTGTGCCGTCGTAACGAGAAATCTGAAGATAGATAAGTGGCCTGATTGCATTGTGTTTTCGTGTTAGAGAATTAGCTCCCTTACGTTATGTATTGCGAAACTCGAATAGTTTAGGGTACTGTTCGTTTCCAATGAATCGTTTCAAGATCTTACGAGATTTACAATCAGTAGAAACGAATAAGATAATATTGTTATTTAAATCGTTCAATTGATCCGGGTTTGATTCTGCTCACCGAGTTTGGCTTCCTCAAAGTTTGTATTGGTAGTCAAAATTCATCCCTCAAACACAGCTAATGGACAACAGCTACTACTAATCCTTTAAAATAGAAATCGTGAGTGTCTTTCCTTGTTTAACTGGTTTTTTCTTTCTTTCTTTGCAGTGTCTTTAAAGGCAGAAAATTTTGAGGGTTTACGCTTTGACTTTACAAAGGCTTTAAATCAAAAGTTTTCTCTAAGTCACAGGTAGCAAAATTATGTATATAGTTATTGGTTTCCATAGTTTTATTTGTGTTCTTCATCAAGCATGCATATCAATGCTTCAAACAGTGTAATGATGGGGCCAACCGAAGTTCCTTCTCAGTCTGCTGAAACAATCAAGATTCCAACAGCCCACTATGAGTTTGGTGCTAATTATTTTGACCCAAAGGTAATACTTCTGGTAATCAATTCGTCTCAAACTATTCTTGTGGCCATCAAGCTGATGCGGAAATGTTAAATGAATTACGCAGTTGATGCTTATTGGAAGGGTTATGACTGATGGTAGACAAAATGTTAGAGTGAAAGCTGATTTAACTGATAAGCTGGTCGTGAAGGCAAATGCTCAGGTAAGTGCTGCAACTGGAGAGAACATGCTTTTTTCTATTGTGTAGCTGGATATGAGTTTGTTTATTGTAACCTTGTGTCTATCATCTTTTTTCATTTTCTCTGCCAGCTGACGACCGAGCCACATATGTCACATGCAATGTTCAACTTCGATTATGTGGTAAGAACTGTTTTTGAAAATCACATTATGCACTTTTTGATGATATTTGGTTCATTTAAGTTTGTAACTGTTCAAACTGTTTTGTCTAAATCTGTGCAGGGACCAGACTACAGAGCCCAACTTCAACTTGGTAACAGTGCCCTAATTGGAGCAACCTATATCCAGGTAAATTGGACATTGTCCTTGATACAACTGCCAATTTGTAGAGATTTCATTCTGTTAAATTTTGTTGATAATGGTCATGCTTAGAAAAATCTGTGATTCTTTAATCAGTTATAGTTAAAGTGTTCTAGTATGGTACAGGTGAGATTATTGCTAATTGTCTGTGTATTTATTCTTCGAAAATTCATTGTTTTTTTTGTACAGAGTGTGACACCTAGTCTATCTTTAGGCGGTGAAGTTTTCTGGGCTGGTGTGCCTCGAAAGTCAGGAATAGGTTATGCTGCAAGATATGAGACTGACAAGATGGTTTGTTTTACTACTTTACAAAATGCGCTGTTCACAAAGTAATGAGTAAGCAACACTCTAATACATTTGTGTACCTATCATATTTTATCAACAGGTGGCCTCTGCGCAAGTTGCTAGCACTGGTGCTATAGTTATGAACTATGTTCAGAAGATTTCCGAGAAGGTAATATATACTTGTCATATAAAGTATAGAGAGAAATCATGATACATACACTCATTTGTTTTCATGAATGATGACAAAATAAACAGGTTTCACTTGCCACTGATTTCATGTACAATTACTTTTCAAGAGATGTTACAGCTAGTGTTGGGTATGACTACATTCTTAGACAGGTAAGGTTGCTATTACTTTTCTGGATTGTAATGGAATTGAAAACAAGCAGCAAAAACACTTTCTATACTTAACATTATTATTAATTTTTATATATTTTATAATCTTTGTTTTGTTATAGTCTCGTGTGCGTGGAAAGATTGATTCCAATGGCGTTGCATCTGCTCTTCTTGAAGAGAGATTGAGTATGGGACTCAATTTTCTTCTATCTGCAGAGGTGAATTAGATCTGCTTGAATATTTCCCATTTCCAGTATGATAGATTTAATGGATAATCCTTAAAGAAACTCTGGTTTGTTTTTATTTTCAGCTGGATCATATGAAGAAAGACTACAAATTTGGGTTTGGCTTAACAGTGGGTTAATAGAGGACCGAATATAAGCTGCAAGAAATAAGCCTGGCTCTACACATACGCAGCACAGCCACAGGACTCGGTTAAATTTAATTATATTTCCCTCTTAAGATTTCAGTTTAGCCTTTTTGTCGTCGGCGAAGTTGAGAGGTTTAAACAAAGAACAAGGGTAATGTTGTTTTACTATTTGAGGTTTAGGATTTGTCTTCAAAAACATCAAAAGAAAGGTGTACCATTTCCTTTGAATTTGGAAAGAAAAAAAAAAGATTTCATTTTCTTCTGGTTACTTCAATTTTGAAGTAGCAACGAGTGTTTTTGTGTTTAATTTGTTTTAAATATTACAGGAATGAAAAATATAAAAATGCTATTAATGTTTCTTCTATTTTAGTATGTTTACCAAAAAAACCAATTCATTGTCTCTGAGAAAAAAAAACTAGGATGAATCCTCCGTAGACTGAAATGAATCTTAGTCATGGTACACAATTTCAGGTATTATCATGTTTTAATTTACTGGCCTTAAAAATTAATCTGTCTACTGTTGCTCTAGAGAAAATTGCATTGGCATTTATGTAAATTACTGGGGAGGGTATTAGCAGATGATGAGGTCACATCTCGACAATTGCTCTTTCCATAAAGCAAAAGAGAATTGAAGTCTAAAAGTTCAAGCAAGTAAGAAGCTGAAGCATATGACCTGGATGCTGATGATGAGTAAAATATGGAAAGTGATTGTGGTGGTAGTAGTAGGACCAAATATCCTATTGTTATAGCAATAATATATATGATGTGGTTGTGACAACATACGCTGTAGTAACTAATCAAGTTCTTGATCGAATAGTTAGAAGAGAAGTAGAAAAGCATGATTGTGTATTTCTTTTGATCCTGATTGTGATTGTAATTGTGATAGTGGTGCTCTAGCAAGAGTTGGATACTACTTCATGAAGCTCAAAGCAACTTTCAAGTAATTAAGATGATCTTGTAGAAATGTTTCGAGTAATTTTTTGCAAAGTGAAAGACTTACTTCCAGTATTTTGACAGACAAACTGAAAAGAGGAACTTGGAAAATAAAGTATGAATTGAAGAGGTACTGATTCACGATTGTGACTAGAGGTTACTATTAAGATCACTTTTTTAAAAAAGTTTGCAGCTGTTGTGGGTCTATCTCTCAGGTGTACATAACAAACCCAAAAGACCATCAAGAGATAATGTGCTCATCAAACCATAATTCATTATGCCGAGGAAATCAGATTACTTTGTATAAATTTTTAATCGGGGACATAGTGTAGCGCCCGTGAACCAAAATCATGGCCAAAACGGTTGGATCAGAACATGAAAGTCAGAAACAAAGACGTTAAATCCGTATGATGGGAAGTTTTCGAAAAAATGTTATGGAAAGCAAATCAGTTCGAGAATAATGCTAAGTTTATGCATTGTTCCTTGACTGGTTCGTGAAAGTATGTATCATTTGGTTGAGTTTCCTGTATTGCCAATTTATTATTAATTTTTATAATTAATAATTAAATAGGCAATGACTCTTCAAACACATGTAATGTATACTGGTGGAATTCCAAAAATTGTCACTAATGTATTATAGGGGGTGGGTGTAGTTAAGGACTGAACCGGTTGGGTTGGATGGACCGAATGATGCTATAACCCCCTTAGACCATGCATGGGCAACATGGTTGGGATGCTTGACAAACATCTTTGGACCGACTTGGGGAAGATCGATCAAGAATTATCGAAGACCAAATCACATATTAGATCAGATCAAGTGGGAATCCGATTATGTTTGGGCGAGTTCAATCAAGGATTGAGCTAAAATCATGTGATCAAGTGGAAATTCGGTCAAAAGATAAGTTAGACTAGAAAGTTAAGCTGATTCCAAGAATTCCGGAAGTTGGTCGGTGGTTGGTGAAGTTGGTCGGGTGGTTGGTGAAGTTGGTAACGTGGTTGGTGGAAGTTGGTGGGAAGTTGGTGAAAACCGGTCGGATTCGGACAAGATGGTCGGATTCAGATAGAACGGTTGAGACTGTCATGTTCGGACAAGGCGGTTATGCTTGTCGGACACGTATGCAAGGTAACGCGCGTGCTGAGCGGTTATCTGGACTGATGATGCACAAAACCGTGGGCAATTAAGCCAAACGATGCGCCTAAGCGGTTTTTGTTAAAAGTCGTAGATTGATGAGTTGGCGTGTTCTGACTGGACAGTTGAGAAGCGGTTGGCTTAAGCTGAAAACCGCCAGTCTGCATCATTTCTCCCCTTTGCGCGCGAAAAATCAATCTTCGTGAGATAAAGTGTGTATTGAGAGAGAAGTTCTAAAATTCGAAGGATCAGTCTGTGAGCAATGCGAGTTGGTGCAGAATCAGTCAGTCGAGAGCCGAGCAAACCGCAGAAATCAAAGAATTCAGTCAGATCATCCAAAGTACTAAGGTGAGTGCGAGTTACTGATCTGTTAGACTATCTTAGTGATTTTCTAAGGCCATGAGAGCCGTTTTTAAAGCCTTCGTGTCTAAGTATGCGTGATCCGGATGTATAAAGACCGGATCATGAACTGTTAAGGCAATGATGTCGGAAAAACTGACTGAAATGACCGTGTGATGCCAAAATTATACTGAAACAGTTTAAGAGCCGAACTGTTAAAAAAAGCGTATTGGACTAGACTGGTGACTCATCTGGGTGGATCCAGATGGTCAGGACAGTCTAGTCAAACTGTGGGTTAGACTGGTGATGTATCTGGGTGAATCCGGATGATTTGGACAGTCTAATCAAAACTGTTAAGTAAAAACTGAGTTAAAAACTGTGTTGAAAGTTCTATGGGAACAAATCTGTACTGTTGGCTAAATGTTGCAGATTAAACCGTACTCGCTAAGCAATAGCATTGCTTATGCCTCCTTTGTGATCGCAGGTGATGCTAAGGAGTGAGCAGCTCGCGGAATCAAGGCAATGGAAAAGGAAGGATTGTGGATGGATTTAAATATTGTTTTGGTAGATTAAGTTAGGAGTTTTAATTTTTAATGTAATAGCTTATAGCAAACTGGCATTGTGTTGAGAAATCGTTAATCTATCTATGAAAATGCATATTTTAAGTTAAGAACAACTGAAAGAAACCGAAAATGCATGAAATTTGACTAAGTACCAAAGAACTTGAAAGAATTGAAAAAGGCTTAAAACGACTAAGTATAAATGTGAACCTCTAAGTATGTCACTGCTTGGATTAACCAGGCAGTGAGCCAGGCCAGTTGGGAAAATCGAGTTGGAGTGTTGCAATTTGGTATCAGAGAAATTATGTTTCTAGGATTGTTGGATTTTTGGGTTCAAATTCATCCTTCTTGTTGCCTTGACCGCGGTAAGACTTCTTACTGCTAAATTGTGATTAAAGAAAAGGTTGTCGTGTGGTTAACTTACGAATAAATCTGTTTGTAGATGGCAAGAAGTAACTGTGGTAAGAGGCAAGCTACTACCGGAGATGAGAACTCTGCAAATCATCCGGAGAATCCGGGGAACAATAAGGGAAATGTGAATGCTGGGGGTAATGTCATGAATGCTCCTGGTGGTGTGAATGTTGGAGCAATTGGTGCACCAACGAGTCTTGAGGCCGTGTTGATGATGCTAGCACAAGTGCTAGAGTGTTTACTGGGAGTTGGTGGTGCGGGTCCAGTTGGACAAAACCCGCCAAATGTTGAACAGCCTCCTGCTGGGGATTTTAGAATCGGTTTGTACTGGTTGAAGAAGGAGTTCCAACTGGGAATGGTCTTTCATATATGAATGTGATGGATCACATGCAGAAACTAGGCACCAAGTTCTTCTCTGGAGGAACATATATGATAGAAGCAGATATGTGGGTGTCTAGGGTGGAAAGGAACTTTGAAGCCATTTGTTATCCAGATGGGTTCAAGAAAGATATTGCGGTGCATTACTTAGAGGGAGATGCACATGTCTGGTGGTTGGGTGCTTCGGCAAGAAGGCACATCAACACCTGGGATAAGTTTGTGGAGAAGTTCAGGGAGAAGTACTTTCCATAAGAAGCTTTTGATCGCTTGGAAGGTGCATTCATGGAGTTTCACCAAGGCACAAAGAGTGTGCGGGAGTATGAGGCAGAATTTGATCGTCTAAAGAAGTATGTTGGGCGTAAACTGGATGATGAGAAGGTCCAAGTTCGCAGGTTTATGAGGGGACTAAGGATTGAGATCAAGAACTGTTTCATGGTTCACACCTACTCATTTGTTGGGCAGTTGGTTGAGAAAGTTGCTATGCTTGAAACTGGAATGGTTGAAGAAGAAAAGATGCTGGGTAAAGAAGTGATTGTGGTGCATAATCCAGTGGTGAACAACTGTGGAAATAAAAAGAGGAAGTTCGATAAGACTGGTGGATCGGGAAAGAAACCACAATGTTCTAAGTGTGGAAAGAATCACTTTGGTGAATGCTGAGCTGGATCTAGGGCTTGTCATAGGTGCGGAATCTTGAACCATCAAGTCCGAGACTACCCAGAAAAGGATCCTAAGACAACTGGTCAAAACAAGGAGAATACTCTGAAGGTGTGTTATTATTGTGGAGAAGCGGGGCATATCAAGCTATATTTTCTCAAGTTGGTGCAGCAGACAGGGAAACTGGAAAATGAAGGTCTGCCACCACTACCAAAGAGGCAAGCCATAATGCCTATGGTGTACTCAATGGTTGAGGAAGAAGCGGGACTGAGAACAACCGCTAAGATGATCACTGGTGAGTCCTATTACTCATCTTTTAAAATCTCTAAATCGAAATATGTGCTTGAATGAAATAAAAATTTAAATGGAACCTTGCATTCTGGGTGAATGTGTAGGGACTATAAACATGGGCGGTTTGGCAACCCATGTACTGTTTGATTCGAGAGCAACTCACTGTTTTGTGAGTCTGGATCTGGTTTGTCCTGGAATATTTCGGTAGGAACATGAGTTTGAATGTGGTTTGGTTAAGGTTGCGGAAGCCAAATCATGGAAACATCCAGGAAGGTACTGAATGTACCAGTGAAGATCGATTGGTTGACCCTTCCAGTTGATCTGATCATCTGTCCGGTGAAGTCATATGATGTAATCCTTGGCATGGACTGGTTGGGGGAAGCATAATGCGCATCTAGACTGTCATCGAGGCTAGGTGAAGTTCAAAACTGATGAAGGAATGTTGGAGTATCAGGGAATACGGCCAACAAGTGGAAGTCTTGTGATCTCAATGATCCAAGCACATAAACTGATCAACAAAGGTTGCGAGGCATACTTGGCAAATATCTAGACTATGGAAGTTGGGCCGGATGCGGAGTTGGGGAACATTTCAGTGGTGCAAGGGTTTGGGGATGTATTTGAAGCATTGACTGGTTTGCCACCGCATCAAGATAATTTGTTCATAATTGAACTGGAACCGAGAACAACACCGTTTTCCAAAGCTCCTTACCGGATTTCTCCGGCTGAGATGGCCGAGCTTAAAAGTAACTAAGTGAATTGATGGAGAAAGAATTTGTGCGACCAAGTAGCTCACTTTGGGGCGTACCAGTCTTGTTTGTTAAGAAGAAGGATGGCAGTTTCGGGCTATGCATCGATTATCGTGGGCTGAATAGGGTGACTATCAAGAACAAGTACCCTTTGCCGCAAATTGATGAATTGCTGGATCAGTTGAGAGGTGCAACTTGGTTCTCGAAGATAGACCTTGCATCTGGATACCATAAAATTCCTATTAAGGAAGATGATATAAGGAAGACTGCCTTCAGGACAAGGTATGGTCACTTTGAGTTCGTGGTTATGCCGTTTGGGCTAACTAATACACCGACTGCCTTCATGAAGCTTATGAATGGCGTTTTCAGGGACTGTTTAGATAAGTTTGTCATCATCTTTTTTGATGATATTCTCGTTTATTCAAAGACCCGTGAAGAGCATGAAAATCACTTAAGGGTGATGATGGATCGATTGAGGGAACACAAGTTGTATGCTAAGTTGAGCAAATGCAATTTTTGGCAAAGGGCGATTGACTTTTTGGGCCATGTCATTTCTGATAAGGGAGTATCAGTAGACCCGGAAAAGATCAAGGCAATCAAGGACTGGCCGAGACCTCATAATGCCTCAGAAATCAAGAGTTTTTTGGGCTTAGTTGGATACTATAGACGGTTTGTCAAAGGCTTTGCCAGCATGGCTCAACCAATGACTAAGCCTACTGGGAAGGATGTTCAATTCGTTTGGAAAAGTGAATGTGAAGAAAGCTTCATGAAGCTTATGCTGACAAACACTCCAGTATTGGCATTACTGATACCAGATGAGCCATTTTTGGTTTATACTGATGCATCAAGGATTGGCTTGGGCTGTGTGCTCATGCAACAAGAGAAAATGATAGTATATGCATCAAGACAGTTGAGGAAGCATGAAGGAAACTATCCAACACATGATCTGGAAATGGCAGCAATAGTGTTTGCCTTAAAGATATGGAGTACCTATCTTTATAGTGGGAATGTCCAAGTATTCACGGACCACAAGAGTCTCAAGTACATTTTCACTCAACCTGAGTTGAATCTAAGGCAGAGGCGTTGGATGGAATTAGTCGCAGACTATGACTTAGATATTTCCTACCATCCGGGAAAGGCAAATCTGGTCGCGGATGCACTAAGTCGGAAAAGAGTAGCTCCGGCTACAGAGAAGGACTTGGAAGGATTGGTTTGAATGGTTGGATCATTAAGGATTTGTGCCTTAACTGCAGAAACAGAGTCGTTGGGTTTGGGTGCAGCTGAACAAGCGGATCTGTTGTCAAGGGTCAAGTTGGCCCAGGAAAAGGATGAAGAGTTGGTAAAAGCTCTGAAGAATGAGAATACAGAATATCAAACTTCGAGCAATAGGACCATCTTGGTGAATGGTCGAGTGTGCGTACCAAATGACAAACAGTTGCAGGAACAAATATTGACGGAAGCACATCAGTCTAAGTTCTCCATACATCCAGGTTCGACCAAGATGTACATAGACCTTAAGAGGTATTACCATTGGGTTGGAATGAAGCGAGATGTAGCTAGTTGGGTTGCAGGATGCCAGACTTCTCAGATGGTAAATGCCGAGCATCAAGTGCCGAGTGGATTGTTACAAACTCAACCCATTCCCGAGTGGAAGTCAGATATGATCACTATGGACTTCGTAACTGGATTCCCTATGGTAAAGGTCAAAGATGCGATATGGGTGATTGTGGACAGACTCACCAAGTCTGTTCACTTTCTCGCCATAAATAGGATGGACAATTCCAAAGTATTGGCCGAGAGGTATGTCCAGGAAATAGTGCAGTTGCATGGTGTACCAGCTATCATTGTTTTAGATCGTGACTCTAAGTTATATTCAGAATTTTGGAGATCACTTCGGAAGAAGTTTGGGACGAAAGTGCACATGAGCACGACTTATCACCCTTAAACTGATGGTCAATCAAAAAGGACTATTCAGACCTTGGAGGATTTACTGAGGGCATGTGTACTGGATTGGGGCGGAAAGTGAGAGAACTATCTCCATTTGGCCGAGTTTTCTTATAATAATAGTTATCAAGCAAGCATTTAGATGTCGCCTTATAAGGCGTTATATGGAAAGCCTTGCAGAACTCCCTTATGTTGGACTCAAGTGGGGGAGCGAAGCATCTATGGCCGAGACTTTGTGGAACAAACCACATAAACGATTTGAATTCTTAGGATAAAGATGAAGGAAACTCGGGATAGACAGAAGAGTTATACGAATAAGCGAAGAAAAGAGCTTAAACTCGCAGTAGGTGACATGGTCTATCTCAAGACAATCGCTTACAAAGGAAAGGATCGGGCATCTAAGAATGCTAAGTTAAATTCAAGATACATCGGACCCTACATATTTTGGAAATGATAGGCGCGGTTGCTTATAAGTTAGAATTGCCTAAGGATATGAACCAGTTTCATGATGTCTTCGATGTATCTCAGTTAAGGAAGCAAGTCACAAATTGAGACAAGATCATGAATGAGACCCCAGTGGATCTAAGGGAAAACCTTACTGTTGAGGGAAGACCAATTCAGATAATTGGCAAAAGGACCAGAATATAAAGAAAGAAAAGGGTTAAGTATGTACACGTCGTATGGGATTATGAAGGTGATGAGGAAACGACTTGGGAACTAAAGGAATTTATGAAGGCGAAGTTCACTAAGTAGTTTGAGAAGCAGAAAGTGGTTCGGCCTAAGAAAGTTAAAGGTGACAATTCGAGGACGAATTGAAGCCTAAGTGGGGGAGAGTTGTAGCGCCCGTGAACCAAAATCATGGACAGGACGGCCGGATCAAAACATGAAAGTCGAAAACAAAGAGGTTAAATCTGTATGTTGAGAATTTTTCGGAAAATACTATGGAAAGCAAATCAATTCGGGAATAATGCTAAGTTTATGCATTGTTTCTTGACTGGTTCGTGAAAGTATGCATCATTTGGTTGAGTTTCCAGCATTACCTATTTATTATTAATTTTTATAATTAATAATTAAATAGGCAGTGACTTCTCAAACACATGTAATGTATACTGGTGGAATTCCGAAAATTGTCACTAATGCATTATAGGGGGTGGATGTAGTTGAGGACTGGACCGGTTAGGTTGGATGGACCGAATGATGCTAGAACCCCCTTAGACCATGCATGGGAAACATGGTTGGGATGCTTGACAAGCATCTTTGGACCGAATTGGGGAAGATCGATCAAGAATTATCGAATATTTGATCACGACTTAGATCTTATAAAGTGGGAATCTGATTGTGTTTGGGCGAGTTTAGTCAAGGATTGAGCTAAAATCATGCGAGTAAGTGGAAATCCGGTCAAAAGATAAGTTAGACTGGAAAGTTGAGCTGATTCTGAGAATTTCAGAAGTTGGTCGGTGGTTGGTGAAGTTGGTCGGGTGGTTGGTGAAGTTGGTAGCGTGGTTGGTGGAAGTTGATGAAAAGTTTGTGAAAACCGGTCGGGTTCAGACAAGATGGTCGGATTCAGACAGAACGGTTGAGATTGTCGTGTTTGGACAAGGTGGTTATGCTTGTCGGACACGTGTGCAAGGTAACGCGCATGCTGAGCAGTTTTCTGGATTGATGATGCACAAAATCGTGGGCAGTTAAGCCAAAACGATTCACCTAAGCGGTTTTTGTTAGAAGTTGTGGATCGATGAGTTGGCGCGTTCTGATTAGACGGTTGAGAAGCGGTTGGCTTAAGCTGAAAACCGCTAGTTCGCCTATAAATAATGAATCTCCGCATTATTTCTCCTCTTTGTTCGAAAAATCAATCTTCTTGAGATAAAGTCCATATTGAGAGAGAAAGTTCTGAGATTCGAAGGATCAGTCTGTGAGCAGTGCGAGTTGGTGCGGAATCAGTCAGTCGAGAGCCAAGCAAACCGCAGAAACCGAATAATTTAGTTAGATCGTCCAAAGTACCAAGGTGAATGCGAGTTACTGAACTGTTAGACTATCTTAGTGATTGTCTAAGGCCATGAGAGTTGTTCTTACCATTTTTAAAGCCTTCGTGGCTAAGTATGCATGATCTGGATGTATAACGACTGGATCATGAACTGTAAAGGAAATGATGCCGGAAAAACTGACTGAATTGGCCGTGTGATGCAAACATTGTACTGAAACGGTTTAAGAGCCGAACTGTTAAAGCGTACTGGACTAGACTGGTGACTCATCTGGGTGGATCCATATGGTCAGGATAGTCTAGTTGAACTGCGGGTTAGACTGGTGATGCATCTGGGTGAATACGGATGATCAGGATAGTCTAATAAAAATTGTTAAGTAAAAACTGAGTTAAAAACTGTGTTGGAAGTTCTATGGGAACGAATTTGTACTGTTGGTTAAGTGTTGCGGATTAAACCGTACTCACTAAGCAATAACATTGCTTATGCCTCATTTGTGGTCACATGTGATGCTAAGGAGTGAGCAACTCGCAGAATCAAGGCAATGGAAAGGGAAGGATGGTGGTTGGATGTAAATATTGTTTGGGTAGATTAAGTTAGGAGTTTCAATTTCAATGTAATAGCTTATAGCAAACTAGCATTGTGTTGAGAAGTCGTTAATCTATCTATGAAAATGCATATTTTAAGTTAAGAAGAACTAAAAGAAATCGAAAATGCATGAAATTTGACTAAGTATACAAAGAACTTGAAAGAATTGAAAAAGGCTTAAAAACGACTAAGTATAAATGTGAACCTCTAAGCATGTCACTGCTTGGATTAACCAAGCAGTGAGACGGGTCAATTGGGAAAATCGGGTTGGGGTGTTGCACCTAGCCTCAGAGCATGTGATGAGCTAATTAGACAATCTCCAACGGGAGCATTTACTCGACTCTTAAGAAGAAGAAAAAATATTATAAGCCAAGAATTGGAGAGTCGTTCCTTCATTTGGTGATTTTGCAACTGGATCAAGACCACCACGTGGCAGTCCCTGATTGGTTATGTTTTTTTTTTCTTTTTGACCACTGTCAAGTTTTTTTTTTAATTCATGATTTTTTGTAGGACTAGAGTTTTGGGTATTCGGTTCGCTTCCGATTCCTCGGATCCTAAATTCTAATACCCAATCAATACTTTTACAATATGCGGTTCGGTTCCGGTTCGATTCTTGTCGGTTTCGTGTCAGTTCTTGTTAGTTCCGCGTATTTCAGACCTGAAATACCAAAAAATACCTGAGAATACAAAAAGTTCTTGGAAAAACTAAAGTAGCCAAAATAGTTTAAAACTAAATTACCTGGAAAAAAAAATCCAAAAATAAAAAATTACCCGAAGAAAAACTAAAATACCCAAAATATATAATATATGTTCAAATATTTCAATTAAAAATTTATGTTCAAATATTAATGCAATAATTGGTTAGTTTCATAAAATTTATGTTCATATATTTCTTAAATTCTAATACCCAATTGATACTTTTCTAATATTCGGTTCGTTTCCCGTTCGGTTCTTGTTAGATTTAGGTCAGTTCCGGGTCGGTTCGGTTTCATTTTTTTTATTCATGGTTTTTTGTAGGGCTGAGCTTTCAGATATTTATTAGTTTCATAAAATTTATGTTCAAATATTTCAATAAAAAAATTATGTTCAAATATCTCAAATAAAAAATAATTTTTAAATTTGAAGTCCACATTAGTGTTCCTACCATTGGAGGCACTAAAATCAAGAAAGTCCTTAATTTTTTAAGGATTGGTAAATAATGATTAAAATAATCATTACAACCTCTAATGAGGTCCTACCATTGTATATGCTCTTAGACCAACTCCATCAAAGAACTTCCCAAAAAGTTATTAAGGGGGTGTTATTGGTTATGATATTTTAATGGATTTATAAATCTATGAGAAATTGGAAATCTATGGATTTTGAAATGATAGGATTTTGAAATACCATGATTTATGTTTGAATTTGGTTTTTTGTATTTTTAACTTTGAAATCCTTTCAAATCCATTAAAATACAAAGTGGAATTTGAAATCCAATATCAAATCATTAAACGAATAACACTGGATTTCAATTAGAATTTACAAATCATAAAACGAATAACACTTGATTTCATTTAGGATTTATAAATCATTAAACGAATAACACATGATTTCGCATGAATTTCAAACTGTTTGTTAGCTGCCATAGCTTTTGATGGGTATTTTGATTATGCACATAAACTGTTTGTTAAAATGCGCCAAAAAGGTATATTTTTGCATGCTCTTGGCTTTGGCTTTTATATAGGAAAGTTTTGTAGAAGTTTCAAAATAGATAAACTGTTGAGATTGGTGGATGAGGTAAAAAAAACTAATTCGAACATCAATGGGTCCATTATTACCCTGTTTATTCTTCATGGTCTTTTTAAATCCTGTAGAGAATTAGACATTCTTGAAGAGTTAAGGAAGTGGCTCAGACCTTGAGAGTTACAATATAATGATGTCATTCTTGTGCAAGGCTGGGAGAGTCAGAGAAGGTTACAATGCTATGCAAGAAATGAAAAAGATAGGGATTGATCCAGATGTGTCACTCGACAACGCTCTCATTGAAGCTTGTCGTAGAGCGGGAATGATTCATGCTGCAAAGAAACTTTGGGATGAGATGTTTATGGAGGGTTGCAAAATGAATCTGACAACATATATCAGAGGAAGGCGAAGCAGAGGAGACTTCGAGGTTGTTTGAGAAGATGCTTGAGAAAGGGATAGAACCAAGTTGTTGTATTATAGAGAGATTGACTTCTTGCTCGTTTGATTTCAAGAATATGCTTGAAGGATACTTTAGTGGAAGGATTCTGTATATGTTCAAGTTGTATAAAGAAGTCTTTAAAAGACTCAGAAGTTGGCATTAATCGAATAAGCTTTTCTTCACCTCTGAAAATCTTCTTTTGCTTTGTTTCATTTTTTACATGCATATACAATCTTCTTCAGGAGTTTTCTAGATTCATTTGTTTGATTAAATTTGTATAGCTATGGAGATGGAGATCTAGATTTTACAAATGGTTTAATGATGGTTGTAGCTTCAATGGAACAAAATGAAATTGAGATTTTTTTTTTGTTTTAAGAACCCAATAAGAGTTCTACCATTGGAAGAAGAAATTTAGTTAAATAAATTTAGAGGTTGTAAGTGAAAAACTATTAATAAATATTTTTCAAGATATCCATAAGAATATTTACCATTGGAGGATATCGAATAGACTACTCTTCCTAACTAAAACTTATTTACTGTAGTAGAAAAGCTTTGTCTTTCTGTTCAAAAACTTGGTGCTCCAAATGTTATATCTATATCACAAATCCAAGTAGAGTGATACACTTTTGTAAATCTCTATACTAATTATATTTATTGAAATCCAAGACAAAACATGTACATTATATATAGATGTAGCAAAAAAAATCATGATTACTAACAAACATTGGGACCAAACCCAACAAAACCATTGGCTCCGTCGAATGAAACTTGGATCCCTTCTTGTTGAATGTTCCCTATTATCGACAACCCTGTTGATGACGCCGCAAACGCGAAACAGTACGTTCCTGAATCGTCCACCGGCATCAGAAAATTCCTCGCCGGTAAGGTCAACACCGGACCTTCCGTGAAATATAACGACACCGTCGGGACTCTCACCGATACAAACCCTGACAGGTCGTAACACGTGTCAAATATCGACACACCGGAGGCTCTTGGCAAATTCGGCGTCTGCGACTTGAATCCGTCGCGGAATGCGGCGTAAGCCTCCGTGGGAAATCTTGTGACGGCTGTTCCTGTGTCCATAACCACTCCGCCGGCTCCGTTTTCGGTAAGGTCAAAAACGCCGTCGGGTAAAGGAATCCGAACGCCGCCGACTCCGAGACCGTTGAGCCCAACGTAGTAGAAACTCGGAGCCCGCGGGTTACGGACAAGCGGGACCCATGAGGCTCCAACGGGTAAAGCTTCCCGCCCAAACACCAATGAACCGCTCGACTCGGTGCCACGACTCACTAGACAATAACTGAACGCCCCACCGGTTTGACCACTCAATTGACCGACGAATGACATTGAACCTCCGCCGATACCCAATAAACCGGCGGCTCCGATGAACATGCCTCTGTTCCGGTGACCGCATCCCATGGCAACGTTACGAATCACAGTTCGACCAAACGTGAGGGTTTCGAGGGCTAATGTCCCCTTGGTGTAAGACCCGTCTCCGTACATGACGTGGTAGCTGCAACCGCCGGAGTGACAACCTGAGTTTCCGATCTGGTGACATAGAGAAGAGCTGCAGGAGACACTGGAGTAAGAGGTGGACTTGGCAGGGTTGAAAACAGGGTCGGATTGTTTGTAACAGAGATTGCAAGGCTGACACTGAACCCAAACCATATCGCTTCCAGAATCGATGACCATGTACTGATCTCTGGGTGGACTTCCAACTCCGATCCTAACGAAGTATTCTCCACTGCCTTGATCCAAACCGGAAACCACATCAGACCCAAAATCGTCGAGTTGGTATTTGGAAGGAGATAAGCGGCGGAGAATGGAGGAGAATCGGTCGGAGT
Organism: Iberis pinnata; assembly: GCA_900406425.1. NCBI lineage: Eukaryota > Viridiplantae > Streptophyta > Magnoliopsida > Brassicales > Brassicaceae > Iberis > Iberis pinnata. The sequence continues at coordinate 1,641 of OVBE01004893.1, read as the reverse complement.
CTCTGCGCAAACGAGCATGGAGACGGTGGTTATGGTTGCGGTAAGTAACAGAGGGGAATCTGTCACGGTGGAGAAGAGGGAGAGAGTATTTGGAGTTGTTGAAATCAGGAAGAGCTGAAGTGACGGTGAGAGGAGGCTGTAATACGTTGATGATCTGAAAATCAGGGAAGGAGATAGAGGAGGAGAGATGGAGGAAGAAGAAGAGAGGGAGGAGCATTGTTACCAACGACACAACCGTGTGAGTATCTTGAAATGTTTAATTATGGAAGCAACTTTGAGTTTGAGACTTGTGAGCCATTTATATACACGTTGGAAAGTCATGTCTCTTCGTGCTACAATTTTTTTAATCTAGAATTCTTTTATTCTCCATATTAACATCGTTAGACAATGTAAAATACATCTCATCTATGTAATCAGTCTCTACAATTCATCCCATCCTACAAGTCTACCAACTTGTACAAACATTCTGAAATGGACTTATATTACTTTTTTTTTTTTTTTTGGTCAACGATAATAATAAAATAAGGAAAAAGTTTGAAATACAAAGCACATAAAAATACAAAGTCCAGCATAACAAAACACCAAAAAAACAGAACCAACAGCAAAGCACCCACACCAAAAAACTAAACTGAATAAGGTCCCAGAAGGCCAAAAGGAAAACACAAGACTGATAACAGAACAAGAACATAACCAGAATCATTTAACAAACAAGGGATGAAGCTGCTGCTTTATTGAGGAAAAGCTCCTTAAGCCAAGAGAGAAAGGATTGCACCACATAGGATTCAAGAGAGTATCCTTGACCACACTTAGGGCAATCAACTGAGCACCCTTGTGTGATGTAGATGATTCTGAGAGACATCTCCAGTCTTGAAAGAAAGCTAAGCTTCTATAGCACTCATCCGAGAAGGCTAAGAGAGAAGGGGCAGAAGACGGATCCTGAAGAGCTTGAGCTATTATAGGATTGTCAACCGCAAAAAATGACATTTGGACAGTTATGGACGACCATATTTTCAATAGCCCAAGTTGTGCTACATTGATAAGCCTGTTGCAAAGAGGACATTTTGGAGAAAGCTCGTCTTGAGTGGAGAATGACTGAGCCTTCATGATCCCTTAGTACCATTGAAGCTCCTCCAAGACCAGAGGATTTCTTGAAGGCTGCACCTATGTTACACTTCAACCAACCTATATGGGGTCTACTCCATCCTGTTAATGAACATCTTTCGAGTCTTGATGAGATAGCCCCTTCTGTATTTAGCACTTCTTGAGCCATCAACCAGGCCTCTACTTATTTTCTTGCCTTTAAAACAATCTCCTCTGCACTGTAAGAGCACCCTTCAAAGAGCAAATGGTTTCTGTTTTTCCAAGTAAACCAAATCAGCCAAGGGAATATGTTTTTGGCAATAAGAAGTGATGAGTTATCATTAGGCAATGATAACAAATGATAGAAGTTGGACAGCAAGGAGCCATTTTCAAAGCCCTCTTAAGGTGATGGGCAATTGGCTATTGCCCAGACTTGTCTTGGGATGTGGCAGGAGAACAACACGTGGTTGATTGATGATAATAATAGTTTTTACGTGTGAAAAAGTTTATCAATTCCTAATTACACTATCATATCGTTGTAGTGGTCATAGGTGTCAATCC
>OVBE01004892.1:0-22846 GCA_900406425.1 Iberis pinnata | reverse complement strand
TAGTATATATAGTGCACTAGACATACTTAAGTTCAAATGAATTGGGTACACTATGGTATATTGGAGAGAGATGGGACACCCACACGCGCGCGCCGCCGCCGACCGACGCGGGTCTTTGGGTCTTTGGGAATGTCCCAGTCCTAGTCCATCAAGATATATTATTTTGGAGAAAATTTCTATGGATTATTCTATGAATTTTCTTGCAAAAATAATTTGATATTGAGTTATTAAACCGAACCAACCCGACATTAATTTCGGACGAAATATCTTCTCCAACTCGAGTTGATTGAGTCTCCAAAAATCTTAACAGCCCGAGATTCTCTCCTAATTTTTCGGACTCAATCTCCCCATCCTCAACCTCTTGCGCAAGTCAGCTTTGTTTATAAAAATAAACCGAACTGATCATTCACAGATAATCTCGAAAAAATTCTTTCACAGAAAAAAAAGTCGTTCTCTTCAATCCTCTACAAAAGTAAGTCGAGAGTATAAACGTAGATTCATCAAGTTCGTAGATTCTTATACCGAAGTGTGCGGTATAAGTCTCGCGTGATTCTATCCTGGGATTCAAAATCGCGTCAAACCGTCACACTATACGGGCGATTTATTGAATTAAGGTAAGAGTTTCCATAACTCGGCTTCACGTTCTTCGAAGTTTTTCTATTCGTTTTATTCATAAATCGTTTACAATATCGCGTTTTCAATCTCGGTTTTTTGCGGTCTTACATCTTTTAGTATATAAAAAAGACATATATCTTCATTTACAAGCAAAAAAAATATATTTATGAATGTATATGTTTTCCTTTTGGCACAATCAATCTTTGGTTATATAACACAACACAAACATATCACAATATAATTACAATGAAAATAGAAATACATAAAACTGAGATTTTTCCAACAAGTTCCTTTTTTCTCACACTGGGTGCATATTAGTATAAAAGCTTCACTTCTTTGCCTTATACATTTCATCAATCTCTTTCTGCATAAGCAATAGGAGAGGTTAAAATAATTAGATTCTAAAGATTGTGTTGTTTATGTAAAAGATGAAAATGGAGAGAGTTTTGATATACCTGATAATACTTGAGAAGCTGAGGCCTTTTCTTCTTGTAAGAAGGTGTGATGAGATCTCTTTCCATGTCGAATGGAACCGTGTCCATATGAACACCTCTGATCAGTTCAAATCCTTTAAGCTGTAATGAACCAAAACACCCCACAATTTTACTTGTTTAAAAGATTCTTCTAAAATAAGAAATAATAATTACAAAAAAGAAACAAATGAAAACCTTCTTGTCTTTGGCTACTCTGTTGAATTCTCCTAGTATAAACTCTTTGATCTTTGGGTTTTGACATAGAGACTCAAAGTCTCCTGAAACATTATGTTCTCTAGCCCAATGTTCAATCTGTATCTTACTTGGACACACCACAGCTACTAAGAAAGACTCATAGCTATTTCCATACACCCAAATCTGCAAAAATCGATGTTTTAACATTATCAAAATCAGACTTAGGGTCAGGACCCCTGTCCTGAGTCCAATCAGAACAACCATGAACTTGCGGTCTTTTCTAATTTTAAAATTTTAGTTAAGAAAACAGCTCATTTTTTAAAAAAATTATGCAAATATGGCCAAGTTTTTCGATTTAGATTGCAACATTGAAAATCTCAGGATCGATACTGCTTAGGAATGCCGGGGAAAACAGAAATGTTACCGATTCAATGGCGGCAACGTGGCTGTAAATGTTTTCCAAGTTCTCAACAGCAACATATTCACCTTGAGAGAGTTTAAAGATGTTCTTCTTTCTATCGATGATTTTCATGGCACCATCAGGTTGCCACTCACCGACATCACCAGTGTGAAGCCATCCATCAATGAACACTTCTTCAGTTAGATCTTCACGTTTGTAATAACCAGAGAACAAAGTCTTTCCTTTAATGCAAATCTCTCCACGTGGCTTGCTTGCAAGAGCGTCATAACCCATCTCTGGAACTGACTCTAGTCTTATGTCAACGTTTGGAACCGGTGGACCAACTGTTCCTGACATTTCTAGCTCATTTGGAATTGATACGAATGTTCCACCACAACTCTCTGTTAGACCTACAGTAGTTTTTTTAAGAAAGTTGTTTTAGTTGGACAAAGTTATCTTCATTAATAGGACAAAGATTTGTTTGCTTGTTTGTGTTGATTAGTGATTACCATATCCTTGAAGAACATGAGCACAAGCGACAACTCTAAGGAAATTTTCGATGTGAGATGCAAGAGGAGCTGCTCCTGAGAGGATTAAACGCACATTTCCTCCTAATCCTTCTTTTACCTTTTTAAATACAAGTTTGTCAAAGAATGGAGCTGCTTCTTCATGAGGCTTCCCTTTCTCCATGTTACTATGTTTGCTGTATCAATAAGGGTTTCAGAAACACAGACTTCAAATTATATAACTTTGTGGTTTCTTTTTTATGTAAATATGTTACACTTACCGGTTAAACGCAAAGTTGAATAGTGTCTTCTTTAAGAAACCACCATCAGAAAGTTTCTGTTGAAGACCTACAAAATTTGACATAAACAGAGAAAAGAACAGTTAAGAAGAATTAAATTTAATGTTTTTATTTTCAAAAAATGATGTTGCAAATTATGGACCTGCGTATATTCTCTCAAGGACACGAGGAACAGCGCAGAAAATAGTTGGTTTCAAAGCAGCAATGTCTTCTATCAATATCTTAACATCCTGAATTAACATATTTATATTATGAATACATTATAACAGTATTTATGAAACATATTCTATTGAAAGAAAATGAATCATGACTTACTCCTCTCCAAAATCCAATAGAGGCTGCTTCATATATAAACAGCTCCTCAATCACACGATCGAAGATATGAGCCAAAGGTAGATATGACAAATATACATCTTTACTCGTTAACTGTAACATTTTTTTTTATTCACAAACAGAGGAATTTATAATTGAAGTGATGATATTTATATATAAAAAGAAATAATAATAAATTAAAAAATACCTTCATATTGATAGTATTAAGCAATTTTTTAACACCTTCAAGTAAATAAATAATGCTCTCATTTGTAAGCAAAACTCCTTTAGGATCACCAGTTGTTCCACTTGTATACATTATGGTGCATATATCACTTCTTTTCTTCTCTGGTAATTCATAATGTTTACCTTCACCCTACAATTAACACATCAACATTTTTAGAATTTGTGATACTTAAGTAGAATAAAAAAAATACAAATATGATAATCTTACTAGCTTCAAAAACTCCTCCCATGAATAGATTGTTAATCCATGCCTTTCAGCTTCTACTCTTTGGTGAGTTGTAACCTCACCAAAGCTCACAATGTCTGTTTCAAAAGAAAGTAGCAAGTTTTAGCCTTCAAAAATATACATTAAACATATAAAAAAAGAACTCAAACACAAGAATAATTAACTTACTCTTCATATATCTGGTTGAGTTTGGAGCTGTCTTTAACAACTGAAACATCAAAACAAAAGATAGAAAGCCACAAAAGAAATGTTTTTGTTTAGCTAATGGAGATGCTGTTTCTCAGAATGGAATTATATATATTAGTTGAAAACATTACCTCAGAAATCCTTTTCTCCTCTGAGAAAGCAAGTGTCACTTCAGCATGACAAATAATGAATTCAATTGCTCCAGCACCTATCTCATTAGTATACACATATATACATACATGAATGATGAATTTGATTGTAATGAGTCAATTATATTCCATAGTATTATATATAGACAAATGATTGTACATACCTAGAGTGTCATATAATGGTACACAATACAGTCCATGAGCATTGCAAGCCTAAACCATTTACAAAAATGATAGCTTATTACAGATTTATCATTGTAATTATATTTTGGTTAATTAAAACTATAGATTAAAGCTAAAGTCAAAATGATGTCACTGCTCTTATTACCTCCATGCTTATAATCCATTCAGGGCTATTAGCACCATATATACCACATTTCTCTCCCTGCATTACCACAAACACATTCAACTTAATTTAACTATACAAAAACTTTAGATGCATGATTCAATATATATATGTCAAAAGTGAAATGTTTTGAAAGTAATATTACTTTGCCAACTCCAATAGTTCTGATAGAGTTTCCAAGCTTAATCACTACATCATATACTTCTTTGTAAGTTTGCCATACATAATTACCAGCCTGTTGAAAAGAAGGAAAAAAAAAACAGAAAACAAATCACAGTTAAAAATAAAAAACAAGAATTGTAATTAATTGATTGCCTCCTGAATAAATAATTAAGTTTCTGATTTCTTACTTTTCCATCAATAATCTCTCTACGACCAAGCATAGGGTTATTTGGAGATTTCTCCACGGATAAACTGTAACCGAAACATAACATCCACAACGAAATTTCAGATCAGTGTTTCTGTTATAATAGCCACGAGCTGAAATAATTTGAAAATAGTTATGTATTTTTGTTTCATTAGATGGATGCATTGTGATCATCATAAGAAAAAAGTCAAAGAAATGTCTTGACTTTTTCGATTGTTTGACTACTCTAAAATATAAGGAATTTTTGGCGATCAATTTGACTATTTTTTCCAAGTTTTGCATTTTGATTTTCAAAAATGAGGAAAACTCGAAGAAAAATTAATCTCTTCTACATTTTCTTGGCAGTTACACAAAGCCTAGATATTAACACCAACAAAAATAATATTCATGAAAAAACCTCGAATCATACAATGAATTTCACAGAAAAGTTCACGATTCAATACTCATCTAAATTTAGAACTTTATATAAATAAACGTATTGGCTAACCAATAAAAACCCATAAGACTTTAATACAATCAGACTCGATTAGAGTCCCATCAATATTTCTCTTCAAATATCTTCTTCTTTTTTTGTTGGTTGTGACCATAAAAAAATCATTTTGACATGCACATAAAAGTAGATGTCGGTGATTTTAAGCCAATATCAATTTTGATGAATAACCAAATTCAAAGAAAAAGAAACTGATGCCTAAAGTGGACTTTGATAATTCATTAACAACAACTAAAAAGGCGAAGTTTGATAGTGTTAGGGAAGAATAAAAGAAGATATCAAACCGGAAAATATCCCAACAAGAGAGGAGATCATCGGCCGGTTCAGGGAAACCGTCTTTAGCATAGATACTCCGGTAAACCGGACCAACCGATGGACTTCCACCATCGACGCCTGCTTGTCCCTTCTCAACCTCAACTATGTATCTATTTGTCGCCATTTTCGTGCCTTTCTGTTTTATTTCTCTCTATATATCTATTTATATGTGTTTGTTTGTTTATTTATGTATGTGTTGAATTTTGTACAAGAGAGAACTTCAAATGGTACGTCAATGTTATAACACGACAGTAGTTGACCAATCCTCTAATATTGGGTGTGTTTCGTTGTACGAAAACATGAATATGCTGCTTGGATTTATTCCCATTCTCGAAACGACCTTATTAAATTTTGTTTATTTATATTGGGTACTTCCGTAATAAGTTAAGTAATTTAGCTTTAATTAATAAACTTTTGATTCAATTTCCTTTCTTATTTCACTAACTGAATGACTATTCTCTAGTAGATATAATAAGATGACCAAGTCAACATTTATTTATTTATGTTTAGAAAATTTGAAGCCATGATCTGTAATCCCCAAATTAAGAATTACAATATGTGATATATTTTTTCCCAAGTGTTCTGGATATTGAGATTTATATATTTAATTTTTTAATGTTTTCTGAGATGTCAATAGCAGCTCTTGCTTAGTTTAGAATTCTTTTTTCCCAATAGAACTTACTGGTTTCTTTAATATATATTTCCAGAAAATAGAGTCAATTTTTTTATGAATAACCCTGCAGTTGACGAAGTCCGAATGCTCTGAAATATAGTACAATAAATTTGTATCAGTTCATTGTAATTCGAGTCTTTTTAGCAAGATATAGTTCTTTCAGTATATATAAAACATAAGGAGAATTAATAAAATAGGTTAAAAGTAATATAATTAAAATAAAAAGTTAAATTTTTTAAAATTGAAAATGTAGTTTATTTTATAGTAACTTGCTATAGGATTAAAGATACATTATATTTGTATGGATATTTCATTTGTTTTTAAGATGTTAGAAAACATAATATAAGATTTATTGTTTTGAAAAACGACAGACATGTTATAAATTTGTAAACACCTAATTATGTCGTAGGTTTATATGGTATAAACTTGCAAACACTATGATTTATATGAGCGACGCTCATATTGTTTCTTTTATAAGAAAATATTAATAAAAATATAATATGCGTTAAATCAATTAATCTGCCAAATACTATAACGTAATTGTGCGTATGCAAACTTTACATATTAACTTTACCAAATAACTCGATCACGGAAAATGTTGGGGTTAAAAACATAACACTCGGGATCAACGTCCGAGAAATACGAAGCAATTTATGCGTTTCGACCAGCAGAACAAACGAACCAAATTCACGGTACTTCTGAAAGACCACAGAAGATTCATTTAAGAGAAATTAGGCAAAAATCGCAAAATCGCTAGGCGGACATCTCTACACTCTTTTTTTCCTTAGTTGAGAATGGTTTTTTCCCATAAGCTTTTCCTATCACTAAGGTTTTAACGAGGCAAGATGGTCCGCTTACTCGGAATGAACGTTAAAGGAATACGGAAAACCTCGACGAATACGCAATCTCTGGACAAACGTTTTAGTCCCGAACATCGTTTACGAACAGCACGAATCTTGCTCAAATACAAACAATTGAGATGTTTTCAGACATACGTTCATCTCGCCAGTTGGCGAGATGAATTTGGACAAGAAATTCTCTTGCCAGTTGGCGAGATGAATCGCACATGTGCTTTATATAACTCCAAACGAATCGTCTCTTTTTTTGTATCGTTCTAAGTTTCCGTTAGGGTTTTACGATAAAATTCGTAAAACTCATCCCTTTCGTACGATGACTTCCATCGACTCGTGAAAGAATCGTGAAATGGGTTCGTATTACTCAATCGTATAAAATAGTGACGAGCGACTTAAACTTTGATGTTGTCTCACTTACGCAATCAGAATAACCTTCCCACAGAGGTTTTGATCGTATCATTGCACGAAACTTCGTTTTCTTGACAAGAACCATAAAAATTGTCTAAACCGTAAAACATCCCAGCGAAGCCTAAAACACGATAACGACCCACATACGATTCCAGACGAGAATCGAGCCCAAGTGTAATGACGGTGGAGGCTTGTCCTGCAAGCCAACGAGAAATGGAAGAAATCCAAAAAAGAAGATTTCCGCATAATAATTAACCAAAAAAGGAAAATTTCCGCAAAGGAATGGAAGACGAAAAGGGAAGACAGAGCAATCCTGAATTCTATATAAGAGAGATCAAGAGAAGGTGCATACAAGAAATTCCTTACGAAATCATGACATACAACGGGTCTGAGTTTATTTCAACGAGATTCGAGGCGTTCTGCAAAAAGTAGAGGATACAGCTAACCAAGTCAACTCCCAGATATCCCCAAGGCAACAGCCAAGCAGAAACCGTTAACAAGATCATCATAGACGGGCTAAAAAATGATTGGACGCTAAGAAAGGCCGATGGGCCGAAGAGCTCGAAGGAGTCCTCTGGTCGCATAGGACGACGCCGAGAAGAGCGATGGGAGAAACCCCTTTCGCTCTCGTATGCATATCAGAATGCGTGATCCCCGCGGAAGTATAATTCCCTGGAATACGCAGAAAGTTGCTCCCAGAGCAAGAAGAAACAAACAATCTAATGTTGTTAGACAATCTCAACCTCGTTAAAGAGCATCAGAATCACGCCCTCATACGAACCCAAAATTACCAACAAGCAACCGCAAAATACTATAACTCGAACATACGAAGTCGCAAGTTCAAAGAAGGCGACCTAGTCCTATGCAAAGTCTTCCAAAACACTGTAGAACAAAACGCAGGAAAACTGGGAGCGAACTGGGACGATCAATACAGAATCACGAAAGTAGTCCGGCCAGGTGCATACGAAATCGCTACAATTTAGAATGACAAGATTCCGAGAACCTGGAACGCGATTCACCTCAAAAAATAGTATCACCAAGCAACGACACCCTGAAAAACTAAAATATAAGACGACTTGATCCTCGAAAAGGGTATCTAGGCAACTTTTTGCAAGAAAAGTGCAGCTGTCCCCCTCTCGATAAAGGGGGTGGGGGAATGGGTACATATACGTATACTCGTATACTCCCATATTTCAAAATATCCGCATCCATGTACTCGATAATTTTGAAACTTTCCCCAGTAAGAAAATCACATTATGCCTTAACATTTTTTCGCAACTTTTTACAATTTACGCATGTTCAATTACGCTCGAAAACTTATAAATGACAAAAACCGTCGTATAACCCAGAAACAAAAATCATACAAAAATTTCTCCTAAAGATAAAATGATCACTTTCTTCGCCCTCAAGGGCAAGCATGCCTTTTGATAAATCACATGAACATTTCTCGAACATATTCCAAAACAAAAAACCTTTGAACGGAAAAATAACTTTTGGAAAAAGCGAGACGTCGCGAACTTCTGAAAAAAAACTTATGAATTCGTACGAACACAGTCTACATAGACTCCAAAACAAAAATGCGCAAACATCCACTCCTATATCAAACTCGTTGATTGGCCCCCGACAGACGAACTAGTCATCTAACCTCTCGTAAGATTGGTTCTCACACACCCGACACAAGGGTAAACAACGCTATAAAAAATCAAAATTTTGGTCAGCACTTCCGGACGACTTATCTTCAGAGAGATGCTCGGTTCCCGATCGATGTGAATCTATCGCATATTCTAATATCAAAATAGGATCAGGTTGAAATCGTAAACATGATATGTAAGCCGAAATAGTCGCCGCACCCCCTTAAAACCAAGATTAAAACTAGGTCTTACCCTAAACCCAACACACTGGTCTCTAACATCTCTAGACATAGTATCGAAAACCAACATGAGATCCTAAATTTTTCGCGTACACCCGAAAATTCATAAAATCCGAAAACCAGAATTTTCGGAATACATGATATGAACTGCCTACTCACATCTATAACTCTAACTCGATATCATCAACATAATCCGAAAACACCGTTCATTAATCAAAAGCCACAAAGCGGCAAAGAAACCCAAAAACACATGCGGTCGGGTCATGATATTAAAATAACCGCAATAGGCTAAAACAAACATAAGAATATAAAAACGTCCTGAATAGGACAGCAACTTCATTCGTCATTCAGGATGAGGACCTCGTCCTCATCTGCTTCAGCACCAGAACCCTCCATCACGTTAGCTGGGTCGTTCGTCTCCCAAGCCTTGATATCCTTAGAGCCATTATCCACCAGATAGTCAGCAAATTGCGGGAGAACAGAATCGGCAATGCCTGGTTTGGTTTCAACCACCGGAACCGCAAGATTCAGTGAACCAATGACAACTTGCACATGACGCTGAAGAGGGCGTAAATCCTTCGCCTTAGCTCTCTTAGCTTTTTTATTATTTAAGCAAAGAGCTCAACGTCTTTCTGAGGTCCGCCTAGAGCCGGCTGACCTGAGTTTGGAGTTGAGACACCTCCAATGCATGGGCGTTGTTGATCACTCCCAACTCCGCCTCCAAATCGCGATGATTTCTCATCTAATTTTGCAAGCTTCTCTGTAAGGCGCTCTATCTCCGATCCTCAGTTGTTAAATATCCCGCCAATGAAAGACATAAGCTGCGCATAAGCATAAAGGATGAGAGAATAACGAATATAGTAAAAACAGAAACTCGTGTGTACAAACCTTGGTGTGATGTCGCGACATCCTACTCAAACCCGAAGTCCTTTGCAGCAGAGTTCCAGTCTCGACGCCTTTCACACTCTTACTCTTATCAGCTGCCCTAGAGGCATGGAAAGATCTTTTACGTGCTCTGAGGGTACCAATATGGATAACTCCAGCGGCAGGCAGTCCTAGGAGGATTTCCCTTTTGACGGGAGGAGGATGAGGCATCAACTCTGCCCCATGCTCGGAGTTTCCTATGGGAGTTGGGGTTATCGAGGAACCCGTCGTAAGGATCGCCCTGTGATCCAAATTGGGCAAGAAATAAGGCACCAGATCGGGAGCGATAACTAACGTTACAGTCGGCATTGAAGACTCCATCGGAACGACAGAAGCAGGGCATTCCATCTGGACATTGCAATGAAACATCTTCTCTTAGAAAGCGAGGAACACCACCGCATGAGCAGGGACTGCTTCGCATGTCAGAGAAGTGGAGGAACCTCCTGGAAAAGTACCATCCACGGCAGCGTTGCTGTCTTTTTAGGGAGAAGTCATCTTGGTCAAAACTCTCAAAGTGGAAATTTGAAGAAAGTAGGAATGAATGAAATGAAGGTGAAAAGTCCACTACTTATAGAGAATTTTCTGTTCACAATAAAATAATCGTAAAGTTTTAAGGAAACTTCTCAACCGTAGATCCCGGTCAAAATATACATCACTCGCTCACAACATCCAACCCAGACCTTGCGAGCCAGGGGGCTAACTGTTGGGGTTAAAAACAACACACTCTAGATCAACGTCCAAGAAATACGAAGCAATCTATGCGTTCCAACCAACATAACAAATGAACCAAATTCATGGTACTTCCAAAAGACATCGGAAGATGCATTTCTGAGAAATCGGGCAACAATTGCAAAATCACTAGACGATCATCTCTGCACTCTTTTGTCCTTAGTCGAGAATGATTTTTTCCCATCGGGTTTTCCTATCACTAAGGTTTTAACGAGGCAAGATGGTCCGCTTACTCGAAATGAACATTCAAGAAATACGAAAAAACCTTGACGAGTACGCAATCTCCGGACAAACGCTTTAGTCCCGAATACCGTTTACGTACTCAAATAGGAACAATTGAGATGTTTTCGGGCATACATTCATCTCACTAGTTGGCAAGATGAATCGCACATGAGCTTCGTATCACTCCAAACGAATCGTTTCTTGTTTTGTATTGTTCTGAGTTTCCGTTGGGTTTTATAATAAAAATCGTAAAACTCGTTCCTTTCATACGATGACTTCCATCGGCTCGTGAAAGAATCATGAAACCGGTTCGTATTACTCAATCGTATAAAATAGTGACGATCGAATTAAAGTTCGATGTTGTCTCACTTACGTAATTGGAATTACCTTTCCACAGAGGTTTTGATCGCATTATTGCGCGAAAGTTCGTTTCCTCGACAAGAACCGTAAAAATTGACTAAACTGTAAAACAACCCAACGAAGCCTACAACACGATAACAGCCCACTTACGATTCCAGACGAGAATCGAGCCCAAGAGTAATGACGGTGGATGCTTTTCATGCAAGCCAACGAGAAATGGAAGAAATCCAAAAAAAAGAAGTTTTTCGCATAAGAATCAACCAAAAAAGGAATATTTTCTTAAAGGAACGGAAGACGGAAAGGGAAGACGGAGCAATCCCGAATTTTATATAAGAGAGATCAAGAGAAGGTTTAAGACAAGTTCTTTTCTTTGCACCAAAACACTTAGAGCATTAGGGTTATTTTCTGAGTTTATTAGCGAGCTGCGACTCAACTAGGTTATTAGTCTTAGGTTACTGTACTGCGGAACTCGCCAACAACTCACTGAGTCGAGGCTTACGACATGTTGTGAAACGCTCATACGATTCGGAATAAGAATTCTATTTTGCTCTCTTTCGTACTCTTTTTTCAATTTTTTATTGTCTTTTCGTGTTATGATCTTATTCGCGTTTGACTCACAGAAATCCAAGATCTCTGTAAAGCTAGAGTTATCTCTGATTTTCCGTGACTAACGAAATCGACAGCGCGAACTTCGGTTCCCACAAAGAAAACATTCAACAACCCTGCGAAAATAGTTATGCAGAAGAAATTTTTTGGAAACTTCACCTAACAAATATTTTTACGAAATCAATATAACAAATCTGCATAGAAACTCATCTTAGTAACTGTAATTTTTTAAATAAGTATACGAAATTTTTTTTACCAAAATATGTACAATAACTATGTAATCATAATAATTGTGTAGATGCAAACTTTACATATTAACTTCACCAAACAAACTCGATCACGAAGAAAATATTCAACAACCCTGCAGAAGAATTTTTTTTGAAAATTGTACCTATCAAATATTTTTACGAAATTAGTATAACAACTCTGCATAGAAAATCGACTTAATAACTGTAACTATTCTAAATAAGTATACGAAACAATGTTTACAAAATATGTACAATAACTATACACAACAACTAATTTCAAAAATAACTTTTCCAATAAACTATACTTAATACACATTCAGATCAATATAAAACCACTATGAAATAATTTTTTATAACAAATTTGCAACCATAACTTTACTGAATAACTATGCATCAAAATATGTGAAATAACTATACATATTAACTTTACCGAACATATCTAGAACAAACAAAGTGATTTAACTATGCACAATAACTTTACTAGTTAAGTATGCATACGAAAACTAATCTATTATCATACCTTGTTCAAAGATTTAAATGGTTTCTATGTCAATTTGTTCGCTATAAAAGGTGTTTTATGATTGTAGATTTATTTTGGATCATTGTTAGACATAAATTTATATAGGAACCGAATTAAATTAATTTAATATTTAAATTAAAAAGATGATTATGTCAATATTATCCTACATCTTTAATTTTAAAAAAATTTGGTCTCTAATTTTAATTTAGATTTTTGTAGATTTTTTTCATAATTACCAGTAAAAGGTATTGGGATCCAATAACTGTGTTTATGTTAATCTTATTATTCTAGTGACCTAAACCTCTGAATAATTAATTATTGTAAAACAAATTAGCGGAACATTCAATTAATTATTATATTACCAAGTTCGTTTGACAGCACACAGCTGCAAGATATAGTTGCTAATAATATTGAGATTTGACTTTCGTATAACAGTAAAGTTTATATTGCTAATATATTAATTATAGAGGCCATATGACATTTTAAAATAAGTAATATACAAAAATACCATACTTAGTGGTAAACCATAATCATCAAACCCCTTGTTGACTTTATTGTAAACTTGAAGAAAATGATATGCATAAATGTTTTTAGATCCAATTCGAACCAACGGTCAGACCGCTAAAATCGGTGAATCGACAACAAATCCAATTCGAATTTTATATTTAAATTAGTCATATTAAAAATCGCTATTAACAAGAAAAAATTCTATAAATCCAAAACCCTTGGCAAATCATAAGATACAATCAATTAAAACTATTTTTTACATATAATTTGGTTTTTCCTTCTAAAAGACTAAACTTTGAAACTCTAAAAAATGAAACTAAAAATAAAGTTTCACCATTTAAGAGTTTATTTTTTGTTAACACGAACACAACGGACCGCCCAGTAGCCCATATGGCCCTATACTACAACTTTGAAGAGAAAAGGGAGTCGAACTCCATAATTTTTTATTTCAAGGTGTAAAGTGCGAGAATAGACAAACCACTACACCAAAAGCATTTCACAATCGTCTCAAAGTTTAACTTGAACATTATACATCTCGTTATCTGTAAGATTGGTTAAAATGTGTTTTGTTTCTTTTTTAATTATAATATTAGCTATTCACTATTATTATTTTTATTTTTATTTTATAAAGTTTTGACCTAAAGTTTTAGAATTTACAAATTCTTATTTGGTTTTATAAAAAAGTAAAATTCGTTCATATTAATTATATATATATATGGAAGAGTATAGAGATCGAAAAGCTAATCAACAATGCGTTTTATAAAAAAAATAATCTTTTATTAAACTTAATTTGTTCAATCTTTCTTACAAAGATTCTCTCAAATAGGTTTTACACAATCTTAAATCACTCTCAGATTGTCACCTACAAGTTTAATAAAAACTGAATCCTAATCTAAATCACCCAACCCGTGATTCCCTTATAAGCACAAGAACACTCACCAAAACAACTGTATGATTTGAAAGTCGAATATAAAAACTTAGCAAGAATAAAGAGCAAAAGTGTTAACTCCTCATTAACAATTTCTCTCTCCATTTATTCTCTACCCGAAAATCCTAGAGTAACTAATCCTAACTATAAATCTTTCTAGAATAAAAATCTCTCCTCTAAATATCTTCTTCCAAGATATCCGCGCACCAACAACCTATTTATTTGTCCAGATCTGCAAATCCTTACGACTTGATCTCGATCTTCAATCTCCTCAATCTTGATCTTTGATCCAGAATCTTTCTCCTCATATATCTTGAAACCGCTTTCTTTCGAAAAACATGCTTCAGTATTCAACCTCCTGATTCCAAGTGTGCTTCAGTCTTCTGATTGCATCAGCTCCTTGAATGCAGACTTTCAATCTCACCCTTTTTGACTTGATGTCACAACCAAGCATCTACCATGTTCCTGTAATTTAAGACCAACAAACACAAGCCACAATCCAACTAGACTAGCAGATTAGAACAACTAAACCACCGAAGCATTAATACCAAAAAAGGTTCAAGAACAACATTGTTTCTGGTTCACAACGCCAAAAATCACAAGAAAGAAAAAATGTTTCAAACTGGAAAAAATATCTAGAAACGACTCTAAAAACACAGCACAACAACTCTTCTTCCCCTGAATCTTGAATCTCCCTAGTCAGATTCAATTTCAGTTGCTTCTCCATCATTTTCTCCCCCTCCTTGTGTAACATCATGTTAAAAACAGCAAAATTAGTAGTACTAAAATGAGAAAGATATACTTACCTGCATCCAATGCATTATGAAGCATCTGAATAACCAGTTTCATCGCTATGCACAATGATGAAGTGGAGATTTCACCTTCCCGTTAAGCTTTGGATGTTGTAGTGACCTTGAACATACCCTTAGATTTTGCTCCCTTGGTAGAAACTTCTTTCTGTTTAGATCCTTTAGACGACTCAGGTTGTTTCCTGTCTTTACGCAGTATGACCTTTGGTTCAACAATTGCAAGTGGCTCACTATCAGATAATGCTCCAACATGATGTTGATTATCAATCATGCGACTAATCAATCTGGGAAACGGGTGAAAGAACTCATAATCTGGAGATTTTGCATGATTGACAATGTGCTCAAAGAAGAAATTCCCCATATTGAAGCCATTCTTATTCACCACTTTGTAAGAATTCATTGCCCGCTTTGGCTGCATATATCCATCATTTTTTGAAGGGCACCAGTTTATGCAACATATCCTATATAGTTTCCGAAGATCCTCTGTGACTTGTCCGATTGTAAAGTCGGACCATTTCTTTACTGATCCACCACTTAGGAACGCAGCAAACGTCTTGTTAGTCACAACAACCACTTAAATACGGTTTTGAACATCATTGATCTCAGGAAGACCAAACAAAGAGCTGATCCGTGAAGCTGGCAGTTTATAGACCCAATTTATAACCTGAACATTGACAATTTGTTCAGCATCATACTCCGTTGGAAAGTTCGAATAGAATTCCTTGACCAACTCTTCATCATATGACCCAACATTCATCACTGTGTTTAATAAACCAGCGTCCTCAATCATCCTGCTTACTTCATTATCAACTGGAAGTTCGACCTCATATTCCTCTATACACTCTTTCCTTGAAACAAAAGAGTACCTTTGTTCTGCATCCCTGTCTCTGAATCTGGTACGATCAAAACTAGATGATTTTGATTCCTTCCTTGGATTCTTGGTTTTAACCTCCTGTTTGACAGCAACCTGCTTCCGCTTTCGTAATCGTGATATTCGTGCTGAGTCTTTTGGTTTCTCTTCACTCTTTACCTCATTCAGGATGATAACATCATCAACGCTAGTTGCAGAAATCATAGTAGCTCCTTGATTCCTAGGACATTCTTCAGATGTTTGATTGACCTTGGCGATTTGATCTGTTGCTATTGTCTTTTCAGTACCTTCAGTGATGAGATCCGGGTGATTGTTGTTAGTGATTGGAGAATCCAGGACTGTCTATTAAGCTTCTGGCTGAGTCGTTTCAGATGCCGCAACTTGTACCTCTTAAATTGAAGGCAGATCCAACTTTGGTTCAGTCGCTTAATCTGGTATCACTCCGGAAGTTAGTGTCGTTTCCTTTTCCCCTTTCTTCTCAGTGGACATCATTTCTTCATCTACTACCTCTTCGATTATTTGAGCCGTGTACACTCTGCCTTGGAAGACCGTCATGATCCTACATGTGTTCATCAGAGTGGTGTTTTCTTAAGAAACTCGTGTTGGAGTCTGATATTATGTTTCTTGAGAAGATTCTAGGTTTTGGTGGATTGGGTGGTGACTGATCAGTTGGATGATTCATTCCATGGGCTTGCAAGAGTCGTTGAAGATTAGCAAGAAAGTTATCCATTGTCCCTGTTTGCTTTGAAACCTAAGTTGTTTATGAGAGACAAAGAAGAAGTTTGATTGAATTATAGAAGAAGTTTGATCGAATTATAGCAAAATATCCCTTTTAAACTTCTTGTTTTGATTCCCCCTAGAAAGTCGCAACGTCTCATGATCTTCCTAACTACCAACTGGGCCTTTTTGGGCCTGAAACAACTTAACACACCAGTTACTCGAATTTGACAATTCAATTAAGTTCACTAGGTGAATTCACAATCCTGATTTTGACTCAAACAAACAAGCATATTTCAAACAAGCTAACTTGCATGAGTGCCCTAGATATGCAATTTGACCATGCCAGTACCTCGTTCACATTAATAAAAAAACTTAAATATTTATTAAACATAATATGAGTGAGTCTGTTCAGCATGCTGTTTCTCAGAGCAAGTTAAACCAGGGTTTTGAAACTACTCTTTTCGTGACTCATACCTCTGTTTGGTGACATTGTAACTAGTCTTTCACTCTGTCATGTCTTTATCCTGAATTTGTTTCAACTCTCTGTTCGTAAATACCATTCTTCAGGCAGCTGGAATTTTCTTTGAAGAGTCTCTTTGATGATATTATGCTTTTAGTCTTTTTGAATGACCGTTTGGTAAACTGAGTGATTGAGTTGCAGATGCATCACTTGACTTCTCAACAACTGCAAGTGTTTTTTTTTTTGAAAACTCCAAATCAATCTACTTTTCTCAGCTCTTTGATCTCATGGTATGGAAATTTACATTCCTTTGAAATTGATCACTTCAAAACGACATGACATGCAACTGTTTTTCACAATGTACAACACAAACAACACTCTGTTTGACCTGTCACTCTACAAAAGAATACTCATATACAAGTCAGTAACATGTTCCTTACACATGCCGACCAAACTAGACATCACAAACACCGATAACTTTTCTTAGATTAACAAACCGATTAAAATCCAAAGCTTTTGTGAATAAATCATCAAGTTGTAAATTAGTGCTAACATGGTCAATTATAATCATTTTCTCCTCAATCAATTCCTGATGAAATGATGCCTAATGTCTATATGCTTTGTTCTAGAATGTTGAACTGGAATTTTGGCAATGTTTATAGCACTTTTATTGTCACACAAAACTAACAAGGATTCAAATTTCATAACATAGTCACCGGACATCTGTTTCATCCACATAAGTTATGTGCAACAGCTTGCCAATGCTATATACTCCGCTTCTGCTGTGGATAGTGAAACACTATTCTGTTTACGACTGTGACAGGTAATGAGATTTTTTCCCATAAAGAAACATCCTTCACTTGTGTTGTGTCGATCATCTAGTGACCCTGCCCAATCCGCATCACAATATTCCACCAGACTCTTTTTTTATGTATTTTGTGAAATAGATTCCTAGGTTAGCTGTTCCCTTTACATACCTGATAATTTTTTTGACAGATGCTAGGTGAGATGCCTTTGGTTGAACTTGATATCGAGCAAAAATACCCACTGCAAAACATAGATATGGTCTACTTGCCGTGAGGTAGAGAAAACTGCCAATCATACCCCTGTATAGCTTGGTGTCCACATATTCACCTGACTCATCCCGTGACAACTTCTCATTTGTTCCCATTGGAGTCTTTGTGTCCTTGCTAGCTTATAGTCCAAATCTTGTCACCAAATTTCTTGCATAGGTGCTTTGAGTAACAAAGATTCCATCCTTTGTTTTCTTAACTTGTAATCCGAGAAAATAGGTAAGCTCATCACACATGCTCATCTCAAACTCATTGGTCATACTTTCAACAATTTTTTTGACCAATTGATCCTTTGTGGCACCAAAAACAATATCATCTACATAAATATGAACTATGATCAGATCCTTGTTGTCTTTCAAAACAAAGAGAGTCTTGTCCACATTTCCTCTTTCATAGCCTTGATTGATAAGGAACATTGTCAACCTTTCATACCATGTCATGGGAGCTTGCTTCAATCTATACAGAGATTTCTTGAGTTTGAACACATATTCAGGATGTTGTTAATCTTTGAATCGTTTTGGTTGTTCCACATATACTTCTTCTTGAAGGATCCCATTTAAAGGCACTTTTTACATCCATATGATGTAATTTAAATTTCAGTGCACATGCAATTCCAAACAAGAACCTGATTGACTCAAGGCGAGCTACATGAGCAAATGTCTCATCAAAATCAATCCCTTCAACCTGAGAGTACCCTTGTGCCACAAGAAGAGCCTTGTTTCTGATAACAGTTCCTGATTCATCAATCTTGTTTTTGAATATCCACTTAGTACCAACCACATTCACATCCTCAAGTCTTGGAACTACATCCAATACATCACTTCTTTTAAACTAACTCAATTTTTCTTGCATTGCTGATATCCATAAATTATCTGCTAGAGCTTCTTTATGATTTTTAGGTTCCATTACTAATACAAATGCCGAGAACATGATGGAATCACACAGTTGTGCCGAGAACATGGTATAATCAGACAGTTGTCCAGATGCTAGTTGCTTGCAATCTATCTGTTTCCCTCCCGTAATTCTCTCCCCCTGAATCTCACCAATAACATCATTTTTGGAGTGATACCTGTGTACTTGCATGTTAGAAGCTGGATCTCAAACAGTCGTGACATTGTCACCATGAGGCAAAACAACTTCTTGTTGTGAATTTGATTGTTCCGACGTCTTGTGAATCATCATCCTAGACGATGAGTAATCATCAAAAACCACATTAACAGTTTCATGAACCATGTTTGTGCGTTTGTTAAACACCCGAAAAGCAGTACTAGATCCTGAATACCCCAAGAAGAACCCTTCATCACTTCTGGAGTCAAACTTCCCAAGATGATCCTTATCATTGAGAATGTAGCAAATGCATCCAAAGACATGAAAATAGCCCATACTTGGAGTTTTTCCTTTCCACATTTTATATGGAGTCTTGTTTAATCTTTTGCGCACATACACCCAATTGATGATATAGAAAGTTTTGTTAATTGGTTCAGCCCAGAAGTGTTTGGCAACTTGATTTCCATGCAGCATTGCCCTAGCCATTTCTTGTAATATTTTATTCTTCCGTTCAAGTACTTTATTTTGTTGTGGTGTTAGAGGTGTTGAATATTGATGAACAATACCCTGATTTTGACCAAAAAAGTTAAACAGATCATTCTAAAATTCTCCTCCATAACCACTCCATATTTTCTTGATTCAACACCTCTCATTCTTAAGTTGTAGTGCTAAAATCTTAAAACTTTCCAAAGTTTCAAATTTTTCTCTCAAGAATTTTACTCATGTATACCTAGTGAAATCATCTACAACTACCAGAATATACTTCTTACCTATAAGGCTTTCAACTTGTATGGGTCCCATTAGATCCACATGGACTAAAACTAGAGTTCAAAAGGCTTTACGTCAGGTACAGACTTGTGATATGCTCTAATTTGTTTTCCGTGTGCACATGGTCCACAAACAAATGATTCAGATACTTGTATCTTTGGAACACCTTGAACAACCTCATGACTAACTAGCTTAACTAGTGTTCTCATATTTAAGTGACCAAGCTTTTGATGCCACAACTATGCTTCAGAACTTTGTGTTACACTCAGAAAGTTTTTTCGTGGTTTCCACATGTAAAAATTGTTACATGATCTCAGCCCTTCTAGTTTGGTTACTCCTATGTCATTGACAGCTTTACATGCTGTTTTAGTGAACGTAACTTCCAGACCTTCATCACATAGCTGACTGATGTTGATCAAGTTAAATTTAAGATCATCCACAAGATAAACATCAGCAAGCTCAGGTTCATATCCACCTGTCATTTCCTTTCCTCTGATTTTTTCCTTAGATCCATCACCAAAAGAAACCTTTCTAGCTGAAAATTCTTGAAACTTGTCTAGTTTTCCTTGAACTCCGGTCATATGCCTTGAACATCCACTGTCAAAATACCATGAATTCTCAGCTGACTCCAACTCTGCTAAGAATGCTACATTGCAAACAATCTGTTCATCTTGCTTTGGTGTGATTAGTTCAACCACTTTTCTCATCTATAGATATATATCATTTTTACGAGCCCACACCTTGTTACGCTGCTTGTTTTCCTTGAAAACATGTTTTTGCCTTATTAGGAAAAACACCTTGTTGAGAAACACTCGACAAAAGTACTTGAAATGTCCCGGCTTTCCACAATACCATCATCCTATAAAGTAATCACTTCTCTGATATGATCTATATGCAATTGTCTGTCTGCGTGTTACATGAGTATTAGCAGAACTACCTTGCCCTTTCATGAACTTGGTGTCCTTGAACTGATTGCCGCCATTGTATCCTAGACTCCAATTATCATTTCCTATATTTCCAATAAATAGTACCGTATCCAGATCTTTTGTTCCATTACTCAGCATCTTGATGTTCCTCAGCTGCTCTTGTAATCTTCCATCAACAAGTTCATTCTTTTTTTTCTCCTTGTTTAGCATTTCTTGCAGTTCCTTTTTTTTATCATTGGTAATATCTACAATCATTGCTGTCAAGCGTTTGATTTCATTACTCTTTAGAATCAAATGTTCAACCAGAATCTTGTTTTCCTCCTCAAGAGAAAAATATGTTTCCTCATTAATGTCTTGATCATCAACATCTTCTTGTATGATTCTCAGAAACGAAACAAAGTTATTCAGGATATCTCCTTCTTCTTTCTCATCCTCAGAATAACTTTCACTCCAACTTACAAAAGACTTGTCACTTCACTTCCTTTTGTTCTTCCAACGCAATCAGTCCTGGTATGGCTGAAACCTTTACATTCATAACATTGGATTGTACCTCGCCTCTTCATAGTTGGGCAATCTGCCTTGAAGTGTCCAAAGCCTTCACATTCAAGACACTGTTTTTCTCGTTTCTTCACCTCTTTGTCTTGATCACTTATGAAGTTAGAATTACTCTTCTTTTTACCTCTTTCAATTTTCCTGAAATACTTTTTGACGATTAGTCCAACCTTATCCTCCAAATCAGCTTCATGATTAGCATGATTTTTTGAGGCCATAAGCGCAATTCTTTTATCAACAGCCATTTCCCTTTTCTTGATTTTTAGTTCATAAGCTTGCATCATTTCTACAACTTGTTCAAACTTCATAGTGTATGAATCGAGAGCAACTTCAATGGCTGAAATGTGTTTCTGAAATTTTTCTGGTAGACTCATGAGTAGTTTCTTAACCAGCTTCTTGTCTTTGTATGTCTTTCCTAGCACTAATGCTTTATGTGCTATTATTCTTATATTTCGACTGAATTGGTTCACCGTCTCATGCTCATCCATAGTGAGTGTTTCAAATTAAAAAGCCAACATATAAATGCGAGTACGTTTCACATTAGATGTACCTTCATATGATTTTTTCAAGATATCCTATGCATCTTTGGCTCTTGTACACCCTTGAACTCTGGTGAATTCATCAATCGGCAATGAGGTGAAATTTTTTTTGTAAGTGCTTGTGAATTTGCCTTTGCTGCACTCTTCTCAGTCACAGTCCAATCCTTCATTGGTTTTGGTATCTTCTCACCTTCTTCATTCCGATTCATTGGTGGATCCCATCCTACAACAACCGTAATCCATGCATCCATATCAATGCATTGAATGACTTGAGTCATCTGAACTTTCTAGGAACCAAAATAATCAGCATCAAGCACCAATGGTTTGTTTATCATCACAAACTGTTGATTATTCTACAACTTACCACAAGATCTTACATGTTATAGGATAAACACAATTATTTAGTTGGTGATCCGCTCTGATACCAATTGAAAGAGTATAGAGATCGAGAAGCTGATCATCAGTGTGTTTAAGACAAAAAACAATCATTTATTAAACTTAATTTGTTCAATCTTTCTTACAAAGATTCTCTCAAATAGGTTTTACACAATCTTAAACCACTCTCAGATTGTCACCTACACGTTTAATAAAAAATGCTTCATAATCTAAATCACCTAACCCATGATTCCCTTAGAAGCACAAGAACACTCACCAAAACAACTCTCTGATTTGAAAGCCGAATGTAAAAGCTTAGCAAGAATAAAGAGCAAAAGTGTTAACTCCTCATGAACACTTTCTCTTTATTTATTCTTTACTCGAAAACCCTAGATTAACTAATCCTAACTATAAATCTTTCTAGAATAAAATCCCTCCTCTAAATATCTTCTTCCAAGATAGTCGCGCCCCAACAACCTATTTATTTGTTCAAATATGCAAATCCTTTCGACTTGATCTCGATCTTCAATCTCCTCAATCTTGATCTTCGATCCAGAATCTTTCTCCTCATATCTCGTGAAACCGCTTTCTTCTAAAAAAATATGCTTCAGTATTCAGCCTCCTAATTCCAAGTCTGCTTCAGTCTTTTTATTGCATCAGCTGCTTGAATGCAGACTTTCAATATATATATATATATATATATATATATATATATATATATATATATATATA
>OVBE01004891.1:0-22772 GCA_900406425.1 Iberis pinnata | reverse complement strand
CGCCTCCTCACCTCGTCGCCTTCTGGATGGGCTTCTGGGATGGTCTCTGCCCATTGGGCCTGGGCGCAGCCCATATCCTACAATAAGTCCCTCCCTCAGTTCGACGAGACTAGTATGCTTGCAGGTTCGTCGGACACAGTTTGTCTCAAGGTCCAATGGGCTACCCTACACCATGAATTATTGATCTTCGTGATGTAGTACGCCCTCTCAAGATTAACCATGATGAATGGATAAGCTTGGAACCTTGAAAGACTATCTCGTTAAAAACCTTGATATGGAAAACCAATTTGGAAAAAACCGTATCAAGGGAAAAAGAGTATAGTCTTCGAGGTAGGGTCTATCTAGAGTCTTCTTCCATCTTGAGTGAAAGCTTCAGGTTGTCGACCAGCTTGAGTGAGAGCTCGGGGCGGACCAGCTTGAGTGAAAACTTTAGGTCGTCGACAAGCTTGAGTGAGAGCTTCAGGTCGTCGACCAGCTTGAGTGAAAGCTTCAAGTCGTCACCCAGCTTAAGTGAAAGCTTCAGGTCGTCGACCAGCTTGAGTGAAATCTCGGGGCGTCGACCAGCTTGAATGAAAACTTCGGGTCGTCGACCAGCTTGAGTGAGAGCTTTAGGGTCGTCGACCAGCTTGAGTGAGAGCTTCAGGTTGTCGACTAGCTAGAGTGAAAGCTTCAGGTCGTCGACCAGTTTAAGTGAAAGCTTCAGGTTGTCGACCAGCTTGAGTGAGAGCTCGGGGCGTCGACCAGCTTGAGTGAAAACTTCAAGTCGTCGATCGGTTTAAGTGAGAGCTCGGGGCGTCGACCAGCTTGTGTGAGAGCTCGGGGCGTCGACCAGCTTGTGTGAGAGCTCGGGGAGTCGAGCAGCTTGAGTGAAAGCTTCACGTCGTCGACCAGCTTGAGTGAGAGCTTCAGGTCATCGACCAGCTTGAGTGAGAGCTTCAGGTCGTCGACCAGCTTCAGGTCATCAACCAGCTTGAGTGAGAGCTTCAAGTCGTCGACCAGCTTCAGGTCGTCAACCAGCTTGAGTGAGAGCTTCAGGTTGTCGACTAGCTTGAGTGAGAGCTTCAGGTCATCGACTAGCTTGAGTAAAAGCTTCAGGTCGTCGACTTGCTTAAGTGAAAGCTTCAGGTCATCGACTAGCTTGAGTGAAAACTTCAAGTTTTTCCCCATGTTTTTCCCCTTCGGTTCGGCAAATCTCTTGGATCGAGGCGCAATGCAATCATGTAGGATTAGGAGACCTGAAATAAGACTGGAAAATTTTGTTATATATGCAACATATACGAGGTGAACTTGGCTTTGTGAGGCTGAATGCTCGAAGGTGCGAGGTTGCGTTATCCTTGGCTTATAAGTTTTCTAGAAATTAATGAGCATGCAAGTCTGGGCTCGGCTTATACAACTTATCGTTCTTAGAACATGCGAGTATGTACTCGGCTTTGCGAGGCTGAATGCTCGAAGGTGCGAGGTTGCGTGAACCTCGGCTTACCCTTTAGTGTTCTAGGTCGTCGACGAGCGTGCGAGTCTGGGCTCGGCTTACATCGTGCTCGTCGATCCTAGAACGTGCGATCCTCTGCTCGGCTTTTCGTTGTGGATATCGACCACATTGTTTTTTCCTTATTCCCATATCGATCACCTGGCCAAGGTGTCGATGCGAGCTTAAGCTCGGCTTTTATATGTGCAATGCTTAGCTTTTCTTTGTGTGAGCTTGAGCTCGTCATATAGGAGAGAGCTTGAGCTCGTCGTATGATTGAGAGCTTAAGATCGGCGTATGATTCAGAGCTTGATCTTGTCGTATGATTGAGAGCTTGAGCTTGTCGTGCGAGTCAGAGCTTGAGCTTGTCGTTTGATTGAGAGCTTGAGCTCGTCGTGCGAGTCAGAGCTTGGGCTCGTCATATGAGTGAGAGCTTGAGCTCGTCGTGCGAGTCATAGCTTGAGCTCGTCATATGAGTGAGAGCTTGAGCTCTTCGTGCGAGTAAGAGCTTGAGCTTGTCCTGCGAGTAAGAGTTTGAGCTCGTCATATGAGTAAGAGCTTGAGCTCGTCATGCGAGTAAGAGTATGAGCTCGTCATATGAGTGAGAGCTTGAGCTCGTCGTGCGAGTCAGAGCTTGAGCTCATCATATGAGTAAGAGCTTGAGCTCGTCATGCGATTCAGAGCTTGAGCTCGTCATATGAGTGAGAGATTGAGCTCATCGTGCGAGTCAGAGCTTGATCTTGTCGTATGAGTGAGAGCTCAAGCTCGTCGACCTGGTCCCTGAATTAAGAAGAAAATGTTATTAAATCCTCATATATGAACCTGTAATTTTACCTAGCCTTTTTCAGGTTTTCAGTTGAGAATTCGGGGTCGTCAATCGGGTTGAGTGAAAGCTTCAGCTCGTCGTCCACGCGAGAGAGTTTGAGAAGCTTGAGCTCATCTCGTCCATGTGAGAGAGCTGGAGTGAAAGCTTGAGCTCGTTTCGTCCACGCGAGATAGTTTGAGAGAAAGCTTGAGCTCGTCTCGTCCACGTGTGAGAGAGAGCTTGAGAGAAAGCCTGGATCGTCGACCAGGTGAGAGAGAGCTTGGGTCGTCGGACCACCTTAGAGAGTTTGAGAAAATGCTCGAGCTCATCTCGTCCACGTGAGAGAGCAGGAGTGAAAGCTTGAGCTCGTCTCGTCCACGTGTGAGAGAGAGCTTGAGAGAAAGCCTGGGTCATCGACCAGGTGAGAGAGAGCTTGGGTCGTCGGACCACCTTAGAGAGTTTGAGAAAAAGCTCGATTGAAAGCTTGAGTGAAAGCTCGGGTGAAACTTTAGGTCGTCGTTGTTGGTGCGTCATTATTTTCTTATTCTTTTTGCTTCCTTTTGAGCTTGTCATGAGCTCGACGTTCTCGTTTCTTCTCTTAGGTCGTCGGTTCGTCGAAAAACTTTGCTTCCTTAGCTCGTCGTGGACAGGGAACTCGTCATGAGCTTCTTCTTTTTTTTTTATTCTTCGTTTGTTTCGATCTTTCTTATGGAAGACTGAGGTCTTCTTTCTATTTCTTTTTGTGCTCGTCATGTAGCCGGTTTTCTTTGACGAATCATGTACTCATCTCTGGTCATGTGCTCGTTATGACCTTTCTTGTGCTGTCAAGAGCCTATTCTTATTATGCTCGTCATTTGCATAAGCGCTTTTTTTGGACATGGGCATAAGCCCCCTTTTTTTTTTGCATGGACCTATAGTTTAGTTTTCTTTTTAGCTCGTCAAAGACTTTTCTTCTCATTGCCAACTCGTTGACTTACATGAGGTCTTAACGAGTATAGACGTTCCTTCTCCTCTTTCTTTATTTTGGCTGGTCATCATTATGCTCGTCATGAGCTGTTGTTTATCTTGCTCGTCATGAGCACTTGTTTGTCATGCTCGTCATTGTCGGCTTTTATTTATTTTATTTTTTCTTCTTTTGACCTTGTCATGAGCTCGACGTGCTCGTTTCTTCTCTTGGCTTGTTAGGTCGTCGAAACTTTTGCTTCCTTAGCTTGTCCACTCCTTAGCTTGTCATGCACTTTCGCTTCTTATACATGTTACTTTTTCTTTTCATGCGACAATATGAGCTCGTCACAAACTTTTTTTTTCTCTTTTTTTCTTTTTATTTTTGTTAGCACGTCATAGCTCTTACTTTCTCATGAAAAATTGAAATGGTCGACGCTCTGTTGAAAGAAAGGTAGAGAGCTTACCTCGTCGCTCTATTGAAAGAGAGCTAGGCTCGTCGCTCTGTTGAAAGAGGGCTAGGCTCGTCGCTCNATGTTACTTTTTCTTTTCATGCGACAATATGAGCTCGTCACAAACTTTTTTTTTCTCTTTTTTTCTTTTTATTTTTGTTAGCACGTCATAGCTCTTACTTTCTCATGAAAAATTGAAATGGTCGACGCTCTGTTGAAAGAAAGGTAGAGAGCTTACCTCGTCGCTCTATTGAAAGAGAGCTAGGCTCGTCGCTCTGTTGAAAGAGGGCTAGGCTCGTCGCTCTGTTGAAAGAGAGCTAGGCTCCTCGCTCTGTTGAAAGAGAGCTTACCTCGTCGCTCTGTTGAAAGAGAGCTAGGCTCGTCCTCTGTTGAAAGAGAGCTTGGCTCGTCGCTCTGTTTAAAGAGAGCTAGGCTCGTCGCTCTGTTGAAAGAGAGCTTGGCTCGTCGCTCTGTTGAAAGAGAGCTAGGCTCGTCGCTCTATTGAAAGAGAGCTAGGCTCGTCGCTCTGTTGAAAGAGAGATTGGCTCGTCGCTCTGTTGAAAGAGAGCTAGGCTCCTCGCTCTATTGAAAGAGAGCTTACCTCGTCGCACTGTTGAAAGAGAGCTAGGCTCGTCGCTCTGTTGAAAGAGAGCTTGGCTCGGCGCTCTTTTTAAAGAGAGCTAGGCTCGTCGCTCTGTTGAAAGAGAGCTTGGCTCGTTGCTCTGTTGAAAAAGAGCTAGGCTCGTCGCTCTGTTGAAGGAGAGCTTGGCTCGTCCCTCTGTTGAAAGAGAGCTTGGCTCGTCGCTCTGTTGAAAGAGAGCTAGGCTCGTCGCTCTGTTGAAAGAGAGCTAGGCTCCTCGCTCTGTTGAAAGAGAGCTTGGCTCGTCACTTTGTGTCTTCATGTTTGTCGACCCTTTCAAAATTTTCCCCAGTGAAGTCGCCAATTGTTGAATCTAGGGTCGTCGGTCCCCCTGGATTTGAGTTCGTATTTAAAAGGGGATGATTACAATTGTGAAGTGAGATAAGGGCGTTGACAAATCCGACGCGCCTAAACAAGAATAAGAAATCTTAGCGAGTCGAAGTCTTAGTGCGTCGAAGTCTTAGTGCGTCGAAGTCTTGGTGAGTTGAAGTCTTGGTGCGTCGAAGTCTTAGTGAGTCGAAGTCTTGGTGCGTCGAAGTCTTAGTGCGTCGAAGTCTTAGTGCGTCGAAGTCTCAGTGCGTCGACAAGTTCGACGCTCCTAAACAGCTGTAAGAAATCTCAGGTCATCGGTTTATCTCTCTAACTTCTCTCTAGGATCTCTTCTCTCTCGAGTTGCCAACCTCTTCTTCATGGATCCTTTTTCTCCTTTTATAGAGTTTTTCCCGTCATCATTAGGCTACGCGGATCATGTGAGTTAGATATCCTGTTCCTCCGGCGAGTCGGTCAGTAGATCACTATTCGCAGGGTTTAGGGAGACTAGACGCACTGTTCCTCCAGCGAGTCGGTCGGTAGGTCACTGTTCGCCCAGTTTAGGAGGA
Source organism: Iberis pinnata (assembly GCA_900406425.1). NCBI lineage: Eukaryota > Viridiplantae > Streptophyta > Magnoliopsida > Brassicales > Brassicaceae > Iberis > Iberis pinnata. Next base: position 17,590 of record OVBE01004891.1, on the reverse strand, counting down.
CTGGACGCACTGTTCCTCCGACGCACCTGCTCACCTCGTCGCCTTCTGGATGGGCTTCTGGGATGGTCTCTGCCCATTGGGTCTGGGCGCAGCCCATATCCTACACTAATTGCAACATAAATGCTTTTATGTTCCCAAGTGTGAGTCTCATGAATTGTTCCATTTTTATCACTCATTGATTTTGTCTATTCTGAATATTTGAGAGCAGCCTTAACAACTTTTTTCTTTAGGTCACTGGATTTTACTAAAAAAATAGCATACTTAGGATTTGGTTTGAATACTTGTTCTTATCCGAGTAATTATACTTAGGATGAGTTCGCATGTCATTGAGCTCACATACCAATGGTGGTAAATCAGCTTCATTACAATGGAGCATTCCATGTTTTTTCTTCCAATGAAAAAATACTAAAATTGTAGGCCCTTAACGAATATCATATAGCAATTTCTGCAGTGGCTATCAAGAGTGGAGACGTGTCTGAAGTATCATATGATATCTCTGCTTTAACATTATCAACCTCTTGAAGTTAGAGTGGAAACTTGAAAGCCAAGCTTTGATTAGTGGGGTTTCTGCAATTGGTGTATAAATGTTGGTAGATTGTTGCATATGAAAGACTTAACTCATCAAAAAGAACGTGTCTACTTATGTAGACATTTTAAATGGAAGGATGTAAGAATATGCAGTCTTTGTACCTCTCATTATAGCAAAAACAAAGAAACAATGCAAGGACCTTGGATCTACTTAATGAAGTCTAGATTTGACGTTTCTTTGACCACATCTCCTTCTTGGACTATTATGGTAGACTCTATGAAGCACCATTGATAAAGTCTAAAAAGAAAATATTAGAGGAAAAAAATTCAACATGAATTTTCCACAAGTGTTTAGTTTCAAGGTCACACATTGGAATTACTTAATAATGACACAAAAATTATATAATAAAAACCTTTCATCGCTTTGATTGTGGATACTAAAAATCCACAGAACGATTTTATAAAAGATTAAGGGGAACTCGTAGAATTTCGTTTAATAAGTAATAATCATAACACAAATTGATATGAAAATTCAAATTTGTATTGATCGAAGAATTTATTCTAAAGCCTGAGCTCGTGCACAAAATATTAAATCCAAAAAATAAAAGAAAAAATCCCCTCTATCTCTCTTTAATCCTATTTACACTATCTTCCTTTCTCTAGATCCTTGCTGAGGCGTCCAGATATTTCAGGTTGCGGTTGCTACATTTCACGACTTCGGCATATTCTCCGAGAATTTCGGAGCAATTACGATTCAATCTCACGTCCTTTAGATCACTTCTTGATCTACTTGCGTCATGGCAGATGTTGAGCGCTTAGGCGTCCTTTAATTTTCCTTAGGTAGAATATTTCTCGATGAATCCTCCAAGGGTCAATATGCACTGAGCGTTTTGGGTCATAATTTTGCAAATAAGACGAAATCTTGTTAAGGGGATTCTGACACCAACATTGATATCATGAAAACAAAAAATAACTTAAAAGAAAAAAGAATAATTTTTTGTATAGACAATCTTAATCAAATTGATTACATCATTGTTCTTTTAGTAATAAAGTGAACAAAATAAATAACAAATAACAAAACGAAATGTGGAGATAGGGGTACATGGTGACTTGGTTGTAGGGCTGGGTAGAATATCCGTTAGATCTGCTCCAATCTATATATGCTTTGATTTGACCAGAAAAATCTAGATATTTGTAAAATTATAAAGCAAATAAAATATCAAAACTAGGTATCCATTAAAAAAAAACAAATTACAAATACTAAAATTTTAATAATCGGAATTCTGATCCGCTCTGGTTTATAAACATATATATATAGTTTAGTATATTTTAATAAAGAGAACTAAAACTAAAATATTGTTTACATAAAATATTTGTCTTTTTGTTAATTAAATTGTAGAATTTTCTTAAATATTTCACATTTGTTTACTATTTTGTCTTTAATACAGAGCGGATCAGATATATCCGACGAATATTCAGATTTGAACGGAGATCTGGTTTTTCGAATAATCGAATAACAGCTGACCAAATATGGATCGGAAAATTTAAATTTCGTACGAAACATAACATATCATATATATTTCAAAAATACATGATATTTGCTCCGGGTTCACCCCTATTTGGTATGTATTCACCTGACATGAGCTATACGTAACTGATTTTTGTTGGAACCTTGAAAGTTTAAACAAAGACAATGACATGTTTTTAAAGGATGGACCTAAGCTTGATTCGCATCTTTCATTCTGTTGATGGGTTTGAACCTTGAGGTGATGGCCAGTGCTGACTGCTGATCATATTTGAACCTTCGGTTTGAGCTGATATATATGAATTAATAATGTTAGGAAGATTGTGTCCGTACTCCTATTGAAGTTTAATGGCAAATAGATGACATGTCATATTTTGATTGGTAGAAGTCCCCTCACTCGTGCACATCTAATTTTTTAATAATTAAGGTTTTGATACCACCAAGGCAATGATTTATAAAGTCGTCATCATCATTAAGATCTTTAATTTCGGAAGATCTAGTGCTTTAGTTAATCGCTAATTTCTTAATGAATAAAAGGAAAGAGAAGAGTGCTATTTGATTCCTCTTGTCCCCCCCACACATCGATACAAGCAACTGTTCAAGCTGCTCAGAGGCCGGCCTTATTCCAATTATATATAAGACTACTTAAGTAATCATAACACAATACGAATAATATAAAATGCTAACAGGTTTTATCACAAAATTCATAAAGTAGTCATTTGTCTTCTAGGATGGTGATATTATTATGACTTTTTTAAAATTATGACTTTTTTCATTCATGTGTATCTCATATGGTAATATGTGAAAGTGTGAAAATTTATTCATCGTTATCAGCCCTCTGTATTTTTTGTAGACGTCTCTTTGCATTCATCACTAATTTTTTGTATAATTAATAAGAGCATAGATGATCATATGTGCTAAATTACAGAGACACACAAATATTTGTTAACGAGGTTTGGTTTCTTTACATCCCCGAGACCTTGTCCAGAAGCAAATCCACTTAAACAAGAATAAAAATACAATTGCATATGGTTCAACATCTTACCATACAATCATTCTTTTTCTAGTGATCTAAAATAGCTAGAACTCTATTAAGTAATCAACTTAATCGGTGTTACACAAACCTAACTCCATGTTGCCATAGTCTCAATACCTCAGTCTTTTGAATGTACGTCAACAACCTGTTATTTTGTTCCCGGACGAATCTTTCAGCCTATGGTTGGCTTTTGCTCAACCATGAATCTTCCCTCAGCTTGAACCCAACCATTGTTTTAGTTCCACAGAGATATGTAGAACGAACACTCCCTTCTTCAGCTTTCTGTTTCGGCAGCTTCAAAGATACACATCAAACGCAATAGATTTAGAAGAGTTGAAACATGCACTCCTCAAACTCCTCATATATATATATATATATATATATACTAATGGAAAAACCTAGTTCTTAGGATCTCCAAAAATCTCACCAAAAAGGAATTTTCTTTCTTCCAAAGATTATCATTTTCAACAATGCAATTTTTCTTCCAAAGATTATTCTTCTCAACAAATTTGTAGGAACTTGATGCACAGCCACATCAACAAATCTTAGTTGTTTTTTGTCAATCAATCGTTGTACCACATCAGCAACTTATTATGCCACGTCATTCAGCATTCTGTTCCACGTCATCAACATTTTATGCCACGTCACCAGCACTCTGTGCCAATCAACACTTTCAAATCTCCTAGAACATATCAACTATTATGTTTTATGACATCTCTGAGAATCTCTCTAAGATATTCTTTCTTCCATGATTTTCTCAAGCGAATATTCGTTTCGTATAATCTTTTCATCAAGATTCTCTTCCATATATAATCTTCCCAGGATATATTAAATATTCCGTTTTCAGACATGTCCAAGAATATCTCTAAGATATTATTTATTCCATTATTTTCTCAACCAAATGTCTTCTTGGTATAATCTTTTCGTTGAGATTCTCTTCAAGATATAATCTTCAGATAAGACCATAATTGAATATTCATCTTCCAAAATCTTAGTTGATTCATTCAGTGCGTTGAATCTCATCAATCTTATATGCCCATTCAGCTTTATGTTCTCATTCACCTTCCTGTTTATCAACAACATTCTTTTATGATACATCAACAACCGCACTGAGATACATAATATGCTCATTGGTATCATCAGCATCCTAATCTTGTTAAATGGTTGATTCCATCAGCGTGTTGATTATGACAAGCTTTTTGATTCCAAGACTCTTCTGATTCCATCAGTTTGTTGATTCCATAATATGCATCTTCAATCTCCCCCTTTATGAATGAACAATACTTCACTATTACATCTTTAATTAGCTTCTTGATCCAAACAACTCAATGATCCTATCAATCTTCTGAATCTGCATCTTTCGTTGTGTTGACTGATAATCTGTCTAACCAGCTTTTCTTTTAGCTATTCGGAATCTTGTTGCAGTCATCTTCTGTATGTAAGATCAACATCTTTAACTATATCTGATGTACCAAGCTTCTAACATTCAGTCTCATGTATCTTCTGCAGCATGTCTAATATCAAGCTTCTGATGTAATGTTTGTTGTATCTTCAAAATTTTGTATAATATTGAAACAAACTCTCAATCTCCCTCTTGATGACTGAGTTGTAGACCACAAGCTTACTAACATCCAAGGCACTTCTTCCAATGCATGATTACGCTTTGCCTTATGGTTTTTCATTTGTTATAACAGATCACACTCTCCCCCTTTTTAAGATAGTTTGATACTCAAGCAACATGTTCTGAAGGATAATGAGACATATACATGGAAAAACATTAACATGATGCTTAATGAGAAGAGTTGAAGAATACATAAAGAGAGTGATCCAATNTCCCCCCCCCCCCCCCGAGAACCATGCTATCATATGCATGTCATTCATCTAAGAGACTTCTTAATAATCGTGCAAAAATAACCTCAAAGCAACATTTCTCCCCCTGCTTAAGTGCACAACTAGGTTAAAACCACAAACATAGCCTCAATAATATGTTGGATTTTAATCATCTTCTACTTACTTCATTTGGATGTATATAACAACGTCTCGTAGCAATGTCACCGCTACACGCGTTTTTTTCCTTGTTGAGTCGGGAATCAGATTGTTGATCAAGATATATCATCAACATTTTATGCTTGTGTGATCATCCAAGTACTTAATCCAGTTTCATCATCATGCCTTATCAACTATATGTCGTCTTAGGTTGATATCTTGCACTGATTTCAAGGTGATCATAAATATATGTTAAATCAAGCTAACAATCAAACTTATGTAGGACTCTTTAATAACACCCTATCCTAATTGATCGTCAAGAAGTTATTCATCATCTTTAGAGGGATCATTACAGATGTAATGGATCTTGGATTGTCATGATTGTGAAGACTCAACCGATTGTACTCAACACCCATTTATTCAATGTTTTGTTGTTATGCCAATCCAAAAAAATGACATTCCAACACATATACTCACCTCAATTTCTTGTGTCATATTCTTCAGAGAGTTAACCACGAGAATCTACACTTGCATTCACACATACTGCCATCTACAAAGGGCCGAACAATCATCAGAAAGTTGTTCCATCCAAACATGTCTTCTCTTCACTTACTTTTTGGTAGCCTGTATAAAATATTCAAAGTCTTGAAATTATTTTGAGTTTTTCATTAGCTTCTCCATACTTTTGAAACATTATCCTTTCTTCTTGTAAACAATATTTTGATGATCACTCTAGTGTACGCCACACAAACAGAAACGTGATTGACTCAAACCGAGCAACAAGATAAGCTACCATATAAAAAACCTTTTTTCACCCTGAGAGTAGCGACAATAAACTCCAACAATTTATAGAAAAATCCGGTGAATGAACTCAGAATCTTTTTTTTCCATAGAGTCCATATGCAAAGATTAAACAGTCAACCGACTATTGAACCATCTTAGTTCTTAAGTTGTATACCCCTCAGGTAGTACCCAAGATGATTCTTAACTTCACCAAATTATTGTTCCTACCACACCTTGCATGGTATCATTTTCAGTTTGAATAGATCATCATGTTTTCGTGTACAGGAAGCCGATTACTCTTGTAGACTTTTCTGGGTTAAATAAAAGATATCAAATATTTCATTATGGAGCTCATTGCCCTGGCCAGCCTATTTCTTCTTGATTATCCTCTTCAATTCAAGAACTTAAATGTGCTCAAGGTTCATTTAAACCTAATCAATGCAAATTCATCAACATCTTTATGCTCAAGTGGTTGATCTTTCTTACATCATTATTCATGGATCTCAAATCTTGTAGCCTTACAACCCTTTGTTCAACCTTTGGTCAACATTTCCTTCTTCAGGTCTTTGATCTACATCACTTTTATTGAATTGATCAATTTCTTCCTGCATTGTTACTAACCAATAATAATTAATTATGATTCTCTGTGAGTTTCAGGTTCAATCACACAAACTGCATAAACACATTATTAATTATGACACTCCATCAGACGCTTGAATTCAATTTGTTTTTTTTCTCAGATAATTCTTCCCCTCCCCCCCACCCTGAATATCTATTGACACATATGTTGTAGAGTGATTCTAATGGGCATAATTTACAGGTGATAACATGATTATTCTGTCAGTGATCAATTCCCCTTACACATGTGTTATAGTATAGATGGGTGTCAATCCAATCAGGTGTGATGTTAACAATCAGGATGCAATTGGAACTAATGATTCAAGTCAAATATGAAAATGGGGGTTGCTAACAAGTCCTAAGTGAATAGAAAATGCATAGAACTAAAAACAGAAATAGAAGCAAACATGCATAAGTAAGTAAAAAGGGTGAAATAAAAGATAAGTAAAACAGAGGAGATGTAAGAGAGTAGAAGATGCAATCAAAGAAAGGGTCCCTAAGGATGGGTTAATTGAGCAGTGTTCCTCCTCAAACTCCCTAAGTGTCTAACATACCTCATATAATGAGCTAATCCCTAGGCGATAGAATCACAAGCAACCAAATCCAATCCCTTGGCAAATGAAATCAAACTAGATGACAACCATACCTAACTCCCGTTAGCGAAAGTACACCTAAAATGTATTATGAACCACTACCTAAGCCAGTAAGCCTCCCAAACAACTAATTCCTTAGGCTGAGATGCATATCCTAAGCATCTAATTCCTTAGAAGGGGATGCAAATCTCTAAAATAACTAGATCGGGTCACTCCAATTGAATCACTTTTCGGGTGTTGAAGTGCCTAAGATCAGATCTCACCGGGTCAGGTTGGAGTGTCTAAAGGTGGTTTTTGAGGTGGTACAAGTTCAGGTTGAGGTTTGAACTAATGACTTATTTTTCATGGACCCTTCAGATTGTTCTCAGCAGTGGACATTACCAATGTTCTGATTTCCTTTAACTCTGCATGAATCTTTTTATCTAGTTCCTTAATAAGCTAGAAAGCTTCATGGTGCACTATAAAACGTGTTGGACCCTTCCCAAATTCTTCTTCAGTTGAATCTCTGCTTGAGTACCCATCCTCATTGTAGCTCTCATTCTTCTCCTTGATTGAGAATAGCTGTCCTTGGATGGTAAGCTTCTTCGTTTTGCTCCTGATTTTGAAGATCATCTTTGGACCTCTTCCTACGTTCAACTTGATATTACCCTTTCCAAATATCAATGGGTCTTTCGGCTCTTCATCCATTTCTAATACCAAAAAGTCTTTGGGTATATATACATCCTTGATCTTGATTGACAAGTTTTCCAGGATGCCGATAGGATACCTAATCGATCTATCTGTCAACAAAAAACTTATGTTGGAAGCTTTGAACTTGTTGAATCTCATCTTCTTGGCAGTGGACAAAGGCATTAGGTTGATAGATGCTCCTAAATCACAGAGGCATTCGTCGAAAGTTATGGGTCCTAGTGAGCATGGCAAAGTAAACGAACCAGGATCCTCTTGCTTCTCTGTTATCAAGGATTTGCATTCGTTAATTAGTTCCAACACTTCTTGAGCTATCTCTTTTTTCATAGGTTTTTCAAAGATATCTAGGTATTTTGACATGATCTCTTTCTTGAAACGTGATGGGAATGGAAATCTAGAACATAAGGTGGTGGATCATAAGGCGTTGCAATTTCCTTTGAAGTGGGTAACTTATCAACAGGCTTATCAACAGGAACATATTCTTCATACTCCGTAGTTGCAACCATGTTTAAACTCAAATCCCCCAACTTGAATCACATTATCCTTAGTGAAAATAGTAGTAGAAATTGGAGGAGGAATGTCAATTGTATTCCTGAGATAGATGGCATTGACATGAGCATATTCCTTCAGTTTTGTATAGACTTCTCTGGAAGTTGACCGTTTGTAGAAAGAGAAGTGGATGATGTCTTGCCTTCGAGAGTAGTGACCCTGGAGTTGAGAGTTTCAAGCTTCGCATAGATGGCGTGGGAGGAAGTGTCCATCTTGTGTTGAATTTCACCAAATTTCTTTGATGTCTCCATGGCACTATTGGCTTGACCTTGAAGAAGTTGTTGTAACATAGCTTAGATGTTGAAAGGTTGATCTTGAGGTTGGTTAGATGTAAAACCAGGTGGTGCACCAGTAGGTTGCTGTTGTGGTTGCTGAAAACTATTTTGTTGTTGTTGCTTTGGGAAGAAACCACGGTTCTGGTTGTAATTGATGAATGGTTGAACGTTCTTCTGTGGTTGTATAGGATATACTTGGTTATGTGGGTTAGCCACGTTGTTACTTCTGTAAGAAAGACCAGGGTTGTTGGAGTAGTTTATGAACCCTTTGTTATAACCACTTTGGTTCTGCACATACCACATTTCCTCTTGCTGGTCAACATCCCCAACTTGAATCTGAAGTTGTTCTTCATCAGTTATGAAGTGTACTTGATGTTGTTGACCCATGAGTAGCCTGTCTAATTTCTCATTCAGAGCTTTGATTTCCTTCTTTGTGTTATCATCAGATGTAGAGCCACCTCGAGGTGTTCGATCATAGTCTTCACTGTATACCCCATCAGACTGAGTAAGGTTTTCCAAGAGCTCCCATCCATCATCAATACTCTTGTTGAGGAAGTTCCCGTTGCTTGCAGTGTCAAGCAACATCCTTATCTTAGGTAGGGCACCACGATAGAGGGTGCTGAGGAGTGACGTTTTTCTGAAACCTTGATGAGGGATCTGCATAGTATAGTTCTTGAAGCGTTCCCATGCCTCAGAGAAGGTTTCAGCGTTTCGTTGTGCGAAACCAGAGATGTCATTCCTCAATCGTGCTGTTCTAGAGGTGTAGAAGAACTTTGCAAGGAAAGCTTTCTTGAAAGCATCCCACGTGGTGATGGAGTTCCTGGGAAGCGACTTCTCCCATTGATGTGCCTTCTCCCCCAAAGAGAATGGGAAGAGACATAGCTTAAAAGCATCCTCACTCACACCATTTATCTTCGTGAGGCTGCAGAAGTGATCAAACTCATCGAGGTGATCGAGTGGATCCTCCATAGGCAGACCATGGAACTTGTTCCCCTGCACCATTGCTATCAAGTTGTGCTTGATCTCGAAGTTGTTGTTCTGGACTGCAGGTGGATTGATTCCATGACGAATGGTGTGAGTTTTTGGGTTGTCACCAGCACCAATAGTGTGCTGGTTATCTCTTTCAATGTTGTCTTCCATTTGTAAGTCCAACCTCCTTAAGTGCTCTACATGTTCTTGTTCACGCCTCGCCCGAGATTATTCCCGTTCAAGAGCTCTGATATCTTCAATGATGGGTATTAAGTATGTTGGTCTTCTACTTCTCAAGTTCATACACTGCTATGCAAGTACATGAAAAGAAAGAAAACAAAGGAAAACAAGTGAGTAAGGTAGTAAAAAGAAACTTGATCCCAAAAGATCCAAAATCCATAATGTAGCATACAAACACCCAATCGGCAAAGACACCAAATTGATAACATGNTGCTCTTGGTAACAGTATTTTTCTGTCAGTGATCAATTCCCATTACACATGCGTTGTAGTATAGATGGGTGTCAATCCAATCAGGTGTGATGCTAACAATCATGATGCAATTAGAACTAATGATTCAAGTCAAATATGCAAATGGGGGTTGTTAACAAGTCCTAAGTGAATAGAAAATGCATAGAACTAAAAACAGAAACAGAAGCAAACATGCATAAGTAAGTAAAAAAGGGTGAAAGAAAAGATAAGTAAAAACAGAGGAGATGTAAGAGAGTAGAAGATGCAATCAAAGAAAGGGTCCCTAAGGATGGGGTAATTGGGCAGTGTTCCTCCTCAAACTCCCTAAGTATCTAACATACCTCATACAATGAACTAATCCCTAGGCGATAGAATCACAAGCAACCAAATCCAATCCCTTGGAAAATGAAATCAAACTAGATGACAACCATACCTAACTCCCGTTAGCGGAAGTACACCTAATAGGAATTATGAACCACTACCTAAGCCAATAAGCCTCCCAAACAACTAATTCCTTAGGCTGAGATGCATATCCTAAGCATCTAGTTCCTTAGAAGGGGATGCAAATCTCTAAAATCAACTAGATCGGGTCACTCCAATTGAATCACTTTTCGGGTGTTGAAGTGCCTAAGATCAGATCTCACCGAGTCAGGTTTAAATGTCAGCATTAAGTGCAATGAAACAGAAGGGATATATAAAAACATCAAAGCTTAGACACCTAGGAGGAACAAGGAAACAACACTACCCTATCCCATCCTCAAGGAACCTAGGTCATTACTCACACAACATAAGAGATGAAAAATCATAAGAAAATGAAAGTATAACTACTAAAGAAAACATTTTCGATCAAAGGTCAACAACTAAGAACAGAATTTTTATAAAACCCTAAAACAGAAAACAGAAAAAAGATGCATAAGATGAAGATCTAAAATATTAAGAACATCAGCCCAGAAAATAAGAACTTCAATGGAACAGTAACAACACAGAGTAAAATGATCAAAGCTAAAACAGAAGATTAAAAGCTTAAAAATTTATATCAATATGCACAAGATAGATCACAACCCTAAACTATGCAGAAAAGTAAAAGAAAACAGTAGATTAGCATAAAACTTAAAAGAAATATGGGTTTAACATCAAGAACACTAAGAACAAAAGAGAGAAAACTTAAAACCTAAGACAAAACCATAAATGGCAAAAATAAAGACTGACTGCCCCCAAATGGAGGCGTTTTAGGGCTTATATAATGTTTATGAAAAGCCCTAAAACGCATAAAAGACAAAGTACAATCATTATACTGGGTCCTGGGTCAGTTCCTGATTCGAGTTGGTCTGGTCGGAGCATGTTTGGCTCGAGTTGAGAAATGCTTGTGATCGAGCCATGTAAAACTGGTGCCGAGACAGGGTTTGGCTCGATCGCCAGATCGAGCCGAAGTTGGTCTAGCTCGATTACGGGATCGAGCCGTGAAGAGGTGTTGCGGTCGAGAAAAAGATGGCCGAGGTGGAATAGCAGTAGATCGATCATGAGATCGAGCCAAAGGTCAAGGTGGAATAGCGTTCTTGATCGAGGTGGCCGAGAGAAGTAGTTGGGCCGAGGGAGCTTCGGGATTGATCGAGCCAAAGGAGATGTGGCTCGATCTCGTGGAAGTGGCCGAGAGAGAGATCGAGCCAAAGTGTTGGTGAGATTGAGCCAAGCCTTGTGTTGGATTAAGTCGGGCTTTGTGTTGGATCGAGCCAAAGAAGTTGCGGTGATCGAGTCGGGCCTTTTTGTTGGTTCTGTTCCACGCATTTTTTTGTTTCTCTTCTGAATTCTCACAAATCATCCTGAAAACTCCTGAAAGTCATGAAAAATCTCCAAACTGCATGCATATGCAATTGCTAATGCAAAAATCCCTAAAAATCACAAACTTTCCAATAATAACTATAAATGCAACATATGAACACCTAAAGACCTAAAAATCAATGCTAAATGACTTCTAAAAACCATGAAAATACAGAGACATCAATAGGAGAAGCATACGCTTCAAGACTATGAGTACTATCATCACAAGATTGTATCACAGACTCCTGTGAAGTACTTGTATCCGTTGGAACTGAATCAAGACCCATATATAAAGACAAATAATCATCAAAGATGGTATTTGCCGTTTATTGTCAGTTAAACACCTACTATGATGTTCTCATTCTCAAATAGCCTCAAAGAACCTTTCATCACTCTGAGAATCAGATTTCCCCAGCTGATCTTTGTCATAATAGATGTAATAGACACACACAAACACGTGAAAGTACATCACACTTGGTGTATCTCTCTTTCACTTCTCATACAGAGCTTTGTTGGATCATTTTTGTACATACACCTGATTGCTCACATAACGTGTTGTGTTTACTGCTTTATAAAGAAGTGCTCTGCCAATTGATCTCCATGCAATATGCTTTGGCCATCTCTTTCAACGTTATGTTTTCTTTTAAGGACACCCTTCTGTTGCAGTGTTCGTGAAGCTGAGTTCTGATAAACAATCCCCTGATTATGAAAAACTATGTCAAAAGTCATATTGAAACTCACCATCTTGCTAACCAGCAGCTCTGCAATTTATATTGGTGAATTTCAAGTGTATGATCCTCATCACTCATCTGATTCAGTTGTCCTCTTTATCACGTCTTTGATTTATTCTCCATAAATAATATACTAAGTATATATACATGATCCATTTGATGAACACCCAACAAATTTGTGAAACAATTCAGATCTTTGGAGATAAATCAATTTCATCATCATAATCAGTAACTTAATCTTCTTCGTACATATTCCAAGTTCACACCCATCTGATAAATATAAACAAACGTCTGACTGAATCTCTTTAGTAGTCGGTTCCTCAACATATTGATTGATGGATCATGATCCAAGCCTCTAATTCGTATAAAAAATTTTACTCATGTACTCAATACTTGACATATTAAATGTATGAATTTCATATGATGCAAATAGGCTCATAACAAACTGTTCTCACATCAAAATGATACCGTAGTCGCCAATAGAACATGATCTAAGCATGACGTGCACACAGAACAGTCTCTTGATGAAGTGTAAACAGATTAATGAGTATCCAAAAAACAGGTAGCTGATCAAAATATCAAACAATCTCAATCTGGTACACACCTTGCTTCAAATCTCTGAACAACCATTTTTTACCAACTTGTGATTCCAGCAGAAAACGCCCTCTTGTTTATGGCATCTACTAGATTTAATGTTGCAGCTTCGTGAAACAATGTACAAAATTTCAGGATCCTAATGCTTAAATCACACTTTACATACCTCCAAACAGATCACTGTTCGTTCTCCCATGCGTTAGAAATACATTAGGTCTTTCTTCCTTTTGCCAGCATCTTGATATTCTTTTAACTATTCCTTCAGTTATTCTTTAACCTTTGCTTCTTTTCTGACTCGTTTCGCACCTCAATTCGAGCTTACAACCTCCTCTTTACTTGCGACAATGTATGATTTCATTCTTTCTTTACCAGACTATTATACAGTATTCTATTCACACCTCTAAGAATAACTCGAGTTCATAGTCTTGTTCAGATTAAAAATCTGATTTTCAAGCTCATGTAAGTTTATCCCCTTTTTTACTCATATCAAGATAATATGTCTTAGTATGCTCACACCCCTTGCATTCATAACACTTATATGAAATTAATTTTGAACCATCCAAAACCTTGACATTCCATACACTGATTTTCAGCATTATGCAAAGTTGTATCACTAATCTGTGTCTGATGAGTTTGTTTATCATTAGTTGTTAGCATTCTTTTCAAAATCGCCTAATTTCCTCTGTTTATTTACAATTTATATGCTTGTATCATCCCAACAACCAAATTGTAGATTCTCCATGGTTTCCAAAAGATCTCACCTGTTAAAGGACACAAATTCTTTTGTTGGTGACCCGCTCTAATACCAATTGAAAGTGTGGAAAACCTACTCATCATTATCAGCAACCTTCTATTATTGTTTATCATGCTTATGTATTCCATGTAGACACATGTTTGCATTCAACACTAATTCTTTGTATTATTAGTAAGAGCATAGATGATCGCATGTGTTGAATTAAAGAGAGACACAGATGTTTGTTAACGAGGTTCAGTTTTCCTACATCCTTGAGATCTTGTCTAGAAGCAGATCCACTAGAACAAGAATACAAATACAATTACATATGGTTTAACATCCTACCATGTTACCATTCTTTTCTAGTGATCTAAAACAGCTAGAGATCTATTAAGTAATCAACTTAATCGGTGTTACACAAACCTAACTCCATGTTGCATTAGTCCCAACACCTCAGTTTTTTGAATGGACGTTAATAGCCTGTTATTTTTTTCCCAAAAGAATCTCTCAGCCTATGGTTGACTTTTACTCAACCATGAGTCTTCCCTCAGCTTGAACGCAACCACTATTTTAGTTCAACAACGATCTGTAGAACGAACACTTCCTTCTTCAGCTTCCTGTTTTTGGCAGCTTTAAAGATACACATCAAACGCCATAGATTCGGAAGAGTTGAAACCTACACGCCTCAAACTTCTCATCTATATATATATATACTAATAAAAAAAAACTAGTTCCTAGGATCTCCAAAAATCTCACCAACAAGGATATTCTTTCTTCAGATTATCCATTTCAACAATACAATTTTTTTTCCAACGATTATTTTTCTCAACAAATATGTAGGATCTTGATGCACAACCACGTCATCAAATCCTAGTAGTTGTTTGTCAATCAATCGTTGTACCACATCAGCAGATTGTTGTACCACGTCATTCAGCATTCTGTTCCACGTCATCAGCATTCTATGCCACGTCACCAGCACTCTGTGCCAATCAGCACTTTTAAATCTCCCAGAACATATCAAATATTCCATTTTACATCTCCAAGAATCTCTCTAAGATATTTTTTCTTCCATGACTTTCTCTAATGAATATCTTTTTGGTATAATCTTTTCGTCAAGATTCTCTTCCATATCTAATCTTCCCATAATATGTTAAATATTTTGTTTTTAAGACATGTCTAAGAATATCTCTAAGATATTATTTATTCCATAATTTTCTCCACCAAATTTTTTTTGGTATAATCTTTTCGTTGAGATTCTCTTCAAGATATAATGTTCATAGATAAGGCCGCAATTGAATCTTCATCTTCCGAAATCTTAGTTGATTCATTCAGTGCGTTGAATCTCATCAACCTTATGTTCCCATTCAAATTTTTGTTCCCATTCAGCTCACTGTTTATCAACAACAATCTTTTGTGACACATCAACATCCGCACTAAGATACATAATATACTCACTGGTATCATCAGCGTGTTGATTATAACAAGCTTTTTTATTCCAACACTCTTCTGATTCCATCAGTTTGTTGATTTCAGAATCTGCATCTTCAGTATGCGGTGTTAGAACCTAAGCCATTTTGTTGTATGTTTCTTTTTATAATCTAAAGAGTTCCTGAAACCAAAAGACCATACATATATTTTGATTATCAATGAAAGATTAATATTTCGACTATAAAATCAATAGAAGTTTGCTGTTTCTTTTGCATTACCATGTACATATAGAAACTTAAAAAAATATACATATATATACATGGTGAAAACAAAATCATTAGACTTCTTTATAACTTTTTTTCATCTAGATTTATATTGAAGGCCACAATGAAGAATACATATTCTTAAAATTAAGACGATTATCGTATCTGATTATCTAAACGCAGAATATATAAAAGCAATATAATGTCTAAGCAGAGAAATAAAAAAATTACATAATAGAAACACATAGCACAACTCTATGGAATTAGGACCTTTAAAAATAGACAAAATAACTGAAAATTCTAGAACAAAACCATTGATCAGAATCGCTCCAATGACTTTTACTTTATAATTGATATCAATATATTGATATTTTCACTACCAAGAAGCATCGATTGTGCAAATGCATGAGTAGTCCCAAAATTGGTCGCAATACAAGAATTTAAAATTGATTTGCGACTACAATAAGTAGTCAAACAAAATAGTATACTATTGAGATAATAGTATAATTTATAAGTCTTATAACCTATATATATATATATATATATATATATATATATAGGGGAATTTTTTAAAATAGCACAAAACTATGTATATTTCAAAAATAGCACACACTCCCACCGACCTAAAATAGCACATTTTCCAAAAATAGCATAAACTTTGAAACAACTTTAAAACTTCAAATTTAAACCCTAAACCTCCAAAACCAAACTCACCTCCTTCAAAATTAAACGCTAAACTTTATTAATGAACCCAAACGCAAAATTTTAAATTCTAAACCCTTATAATTCACTTTTTATGTTTGTGCTATTTTTGGAGAATTTTGGAGTGTGTGCTATATTTGGAACATTTTGGAGTGTGTGCTATTTTGGAAATTTTGAACTTCTTTTGATGTTATTTGAAGTAATTCCTCTTATACTTATAACATATATATAAAAAAATTTAAGTGTTTAACTTTATAATTAATTTTTAAATACATATAAATGTATACTATTGAGACTAATGTTTTATTTAGTAAAGTTTTGCAAAGAAATATCAAAATGTGCTACTGATTTGCGATTACGCAGGAGAATTGTAAAAGAGTCGCACATTTTGCGACTTTTTGCGTTCTTGGTTTTTCAAACTTTTTTGAGACTAACTTGCGAATGATCCTTTTGGGTCACATTTTAGTCGCAAAAAGATCTCAGTTAGTCTCAAAATTGCAATTATGTATGTAGTCCCAAAATGTTGTTGCGAATCGATTTTTTTCTTGTAGTGTATGGCTTCAAATGGTAAAAAAGCGTATCAAACAATGGGTTAGGTAGCGAAATCCGATTCAAATACAATTTCTGTATAATATATAACAAGTATGGTTCATAAAATATAATTGATACAAGATAATATTTAAATGATAACAAAAAACAAGCGGTACAAAATGTATATTTGTATGGTAAACAATAATAGACATTGAAGAGAAGATTTCTTACTTCTCAAGAAGTATAAATATTTTAGGCTCTTTTGACGACATGATTATGATGGTCAACGTTGTACTTAAGGTATCGAATCCACACGATAAGTTATATAAAAAAACTATTTGTTATAATATGACATAAATAGTATTAAAAAGCCTAATAGAATTAGCTAAAGGAATGACGGTACGATCTATATTAAGAAAATGAAATTATTTAGGTTTTCCTAAAGATATTGGAATTCCGGGGTTTATATAAGGAACTTTAAGATTTTATATTTATTTTTATCACATATATGAATAAAGAAACACTACAAAAAATATGCCTTTCCTTAGCGTTTGAAAAACGCTATCGTAGGATACCATAGCGGTTTATTAAACGCTCTAACAGCGTCCGTNGTCGGACACTTTAGATAGCGGATTTAATGTATGCTATAATTATCGAATTTACGATAGCGTTGTTCAAGATGCAATTGTTTATATTTATAATAGCGGGGTATATCTGTTATTAAAAGTTTTTAATAATAGCTTTAGTTTTTTATATTCAATAGCGTTGTGTT
>OVBE01004890.1:0-22849 GCA_900406425.1 Iberis pinnata | reverse complement strand
GACAAACGAATTTGAATGCATTGTGGAAGTTGTAATTGGTCTGTGATGAACTTTGATAAGTATGGCTAAAGTTTTTCAGTAGGATGAATTTAGGATTTCATTCTAGAACTAGTAACCAGGACATTAACATTACCTGTGTTTGCAACATGTTTTGGTTCTGAGTTACCACTTTCAAACCTCACTTCCAGACTTCTGAATTACTTGCTTGAGGGCAAGCAAGGATTTAGTTTGGGGGAGTTGATGACTCTGAATTTTCATGGATTTTACATATCAATTAGCATCAATTCTGAGGTCTTAAAGCGTACATACATCATCTTTATAGTTGATTTTAGTAAGTTTATGATTTTTAGGACTTTTGCAAAAGAATTTGCATATGCACGCATTTTGGAGATTCTTCAGGACTTTCAGTAGTTTTAGGGAAAGATTTGCGAGATTTCAGAAAAGCAGCACTTAATATTGGATGGAGCAGCACTTAGCATGGAATGGACTAGATCTGCCTAAGGACCAAAGTAGGATCGATCTCAGCATATGCCTGGATCGATCTCAGCCTCTTCTCATATCGATCCCACTGCTTTCTCCAGACCGATCTCACAGCTTCACCAAGATCGATATGGGATCAATCTCATCTTACCATTTGGATCGATCTAAGATCGATCCCAACACACCTTAGATCGATCCCATCTCAAACCAGGATCGATCCCTCTCTCTCTCTCATTCAACGAAATCTGTGAAGTCTCACACGAAGCTAAGGAAGTGCATGTATTTGAAGCAAGACTAAGAAGAAAACAAGGCAAGAACGATTTCACCTATGTCTGGATCGATCTCAGTACTTAATACCTAAGATCGATCCCAACCTCAGACACACCTTGGACGCATCTCAGTTTGATCGATCTCATGCAACCATCTTCAGCTTGGATCGATCACGCAATTACCAACTCGAAGTCAAACACGCTCCGACCCGGCCAACTCAAATCCGGATATTACCTGAACCAAGGCCCAAGATCCAAGACAATGATTAGCATTTTATCTTTAGTGCGAATTAGGGCTTTTCTCTGAACACTATAAAAGCCCTAATTCGCCCCCATTTGCAAGAGTTTAATTTTTCTTTCCTTTTTAGGTTTTAGTCTTAGGTTTTATTTTCTTATGTTGTTCTTCATGTTCTTGGTGTAAAAACCAGATTTCTTTCAAGTTCTTAGTTAATCTCCTACTTTTCTTTAGCTTTCTTGCTTAGCTTTACTTTGTTGCATATCTGGTGCATGTTGATTTACGTTTTAAGATTTAATCTCTTGTTTTAGGTTACAGTTTCATTGCTGTTTTTCATTTATGGGTTTATGTTCTTGATGTTCTTCATCTGTTTTTCCCAGATCTGCATGTTTAGCTCTAAGGTCATTGTTTTTGTTTTATCTGCTTCTACTCCCATGAGTAATGAGTAGCCATCCAAGTTCCTGAGGATGGGGATAGATTAGGGTTGATGTTCTGGGTTTACCTTAGTACCTAAGTTGTTTGTTCTTAGATCCCTTCTNCTTCTACCCGGAAGGGATTCGAAGACCCGCCGTTAGGCCCTTCAACACCGGAAGGTGAGCCATCGAAGGTGTCCGGGCCTAGGTGACTTCAGAGATTCGTTTTCCCCTTCTAAGGCATTAGATGTTGGGAAGCTTATTGACTAGAGTAGTAGTTGTTAATGCCTTCTAGGTAGTCTCCGTCTATGACGATAGTTGAGTCTTGGATTACTTTGCTTGAGATTGGTTGCCAAGGAATTGGAATTGATTGTATATGTAGCTACTGTCTAGGGGTTAGCTCATTGTATGAGGTATGTTAGGTGCTTCCAGGATAGATTCTTAGTCAATTACCCTATGTCCTCATGAACTGCTGTACATTTCTTGCACCTTTCACCTTCTTTGCATTTACTCTGTTTTTACTTTCAAGTCTTTTATGCTTCTTTATGTTCTATGCTTTATATGTTCATTGCACTTAGGACCTTTTAGCAACAACCCATTTTAACACTTAGCTTGACTTTTGAACATCCATCACATCTAGATTGTTTAGTACATTCCCATTATGGATTGACTCATCTATACTACAACGATGGGTGATTGATACCCAATAGGACCTTAAACTCCTATTATCAATTTAGTGAGTGTCCGGGTTGTCACCAGCACCAATAGTGTGCTGGTTATCATGGTCAACGTTGTCTTCCTTTTGCAAATCTAACCTTCTTAAATGTTTCAAGCGTTTTTGTTCACGTCTTGCGCGAGAGTATTCCCTTTCAAGAGCAAGCATATCTTCAACGATTGGAATTAATTTTGTTGGTCCTCTGCTTCGCAAGTTCATACACAGCTATGCAAGTACCTGAAAACAAGGGAAACAAAGGTAAACAAGGTGAGTATGGTAGTAGTAAAGAAACTTGATCTCAATAGATCCAAAATCCATAATGTAACAAACAAACACCCAACTGGCAACGACGCCAAAATTGATAACACAATTTTTATGTGTCTTGTTAGATGATGAGATCATATCAATTCCCTATCTACACAAACATGTCATTGTAGCATTGATAAGGTGTCAATCCAAATGGGTGTGATGCTAACAATCTGGATGTGAATGGAACTACTAATTTAAGTTAAATATAAGAATGGGGGTTTTACTAACAAGTCCCAAACAAACAAAGCATGTAGAAAAACGAAAACAGAAAACATGAAACAAATACTAAGATGCGTTAACAGATATTAAGCATAAACATCAAGAAAAGTGAAATAAGTAAAGATGCAATCAAGTGGAAGCAGTTCCTGAGGACAAGGGTACTTGACTAGAGATCCTTGCTAAACTATCTAAGCCGTAACATACCTCAAACAATGAGCTAACCCCTTGACAGTAAATTCATATGCAACCAAGTCCAATGTCTTGGTAAATGGTTTCAAGCAAAGCAATCACCAGATCTAACTCTCGTTAACGGTACACTACTAAGCAGGCATGAAGAACCAATCTACTAAAGCCAATAAGCACCCTAAAAATCTAATCTCTTAAGCTAGGATGTGAAAATCTCTGAAATCACCATGTTCAGGCATTTCATTGAACATTTTTTGAGTGCTGAAATGCCTAAAATCATATTTCAATTGATCAGAAAGAAATCAGCATGAAGAATAATGAAACATAAGGGATCTAGATGCAAATCAACTTAGGTAGTTAGGAAGAACAAGACATCAACACTAGTCTACCCCATCCTCATAAACCTAAGGTAACTACTCACTAAGCATGTTGGGTGGAAAATCAATAAAGCATAACTACTAACAAAAACATGAAGATCAAAAGTCAAAAATGATGAACACCAAAAACACTAACCCAGAAAAATAGAGTATCAATGGAACAGTAACGAAAACAGAGGAAGTGATCAAGCTAAAAACGAGATTAAAAGCATCAAAACGTAAATCAACATGCACCAAATAGTTCACAGCCCTAATCTAAGCATGAAAATGAAAAAAAAGAAGAATATCAACATAAACTTAAGCAAAATCTGAGTTTAGAACATGAAGAATATCAAGAGCAAAAATAGAGAAAATAAAACCTAAGACAAAAGCTAAAAATTGCAAAAAGAAAGATGTTTTCCCAAATGTAGGCGTTTAGGGCTTTTTATAGTGTTCAGAGAAAAGCCCTAAAATGCATAAAATACAAAAGATAATCATTAAATTGGGTCTTGGGTATGGTCCATCTTGATTTGTGTTGGTCGGATCGGAGCTGCTTGGGCTCAAGCTGAAAGATGCATGCGATCCATGGAAATCAGAAGAGGAACTTTGTGCCTAACTCTACTTCAGGCAGTTTTCCACAAACCTCTGAGCATGTATTTCAACAAGTTCCTCAAACTCAAGCTCTTCAAGGGAATTCAATTGAAATGATGTTCAAGCAACTTCTGGAAGGACAACAACGGTTTCAAAGGGTTATACAAGGGGATGTGAAGGAGCTGAATCAGAAATTTGAAGCATTGTCTACACATGTGAAGCTTTTAGATACTCAAGTTGCCCAAACTGCTGAAGCGGTAAAGAGGCCGGTGGGTTTCTTCCTGGGAAATCTGATTCTAATCCGAAGAATGAAGAGTTTGTGAATGCGGTGACGCTTAGAAGTGGTAAATCTCTATCCAATAATGCTGGAAAAGACCATTTGATGGAAGGTTTTGTTGAAGATTTGGATGAATCTAAGGGAGATGCAGATTTGGAACAAGAGCAAAATAATTCAGAGGAATCTGCTCGAGCGGGCACCTTTTGCCCGATCGAGCAAAGTCATCCAAAAATTCCAAGAGCTTTTGTTCGATCGGGCACTCCATCAGCCCGATCAAGCAAAGAAATCGGGGAAAATCCAGAGGAATCTGCTCGATCGGGCATATCTTGCCCGATCGAGCAAAAGGGTCCAAACCTGATTCCAAATGTTGGCAACTATGAAACTCCTCATGCTCCCCCGAGAGCCTACAAACCCCAAAGTTCCTTATCCGGTGAAGCCTAAAACCTCCAGGAAATACTTAGAAGATGCTAAATGCAAGGATATGATCAAGGAATTGAGTGTTAGACTTTCATTCTCCGATGCTTGTCAAATGATCCCTTCTCTGAAGAAGTATGTGAAGAACATGGTTACAAGAAAGCTAACATTGGAAGAAGGTGCAATGATGATTACAGAGGAGTATAGCTCAAGTCTCCAGAATTGAATGCCTAAGAAGCTTGGAGATCTAGGTAGTTTTGTTCTATCAGTTGAGATTGGCGATATCACATTTTCTAGATCTCTCTGCAATTTAGGATCTAGTGTCAATCTTATGCCTTTCTCTGTGGCTAAGAGATTCGGAATGACTTACATAAAGGGTACAAGGATTTCATTGGTTCTTGCTGATCATTCGGTGAAGTATCCCGTTGGAGTTCTAGAGAACTTACCAGTTAAGATTGGAATCGCATATGTACCAACCGATTTCGTGGTTCTTGAGCTTGGAGAAGAACCTAAAGACCCTTTGATACTAGGAAGACCCTTCTTGGCTACAGCTGGTGCAATCATTGATGTGAAGAAAGGCAAGATCAATCTTCACTTTGGGGACATGGTTATGAAGTTCAACTTACAAGAGGTTCTGAAGAAACTGTCCTTAGATGCTAAGTCTTTTTGGGTCGATACCATTGCTAAAGCTGTAGAGGGAGTATCTAATGATTTCTTATTTGATGATCCTTTAGAGATTGCTTTGACTAACGCTACTAATGCTCATTTATCTTTTAGTGATGATGTTACAGATCTTACTAGGATGTTTGATGTTAGTAGACGAATTGAGGAGATAACCGATTTTGTGGCATTAGTGGAGGCAGCTGCCAAGCCTTCACCTAAACCGTACCCTGCACCACTTGATGATCCATGGAGTGAGCTGAAAGCTCCAAAGCTGGAACTTAAAACACTCCCAGCATGGCTCAGGTACGCGTTTCTAGGTCATAATTCCACATACCCTGTGATTGTGAATGCTGAATTGAACAATGTAGAGACTACCTTACTTCTATGTCAGTTAAGAAAGTATCGTAGAGCTCTAGGCTATACTTTAGATGATATCACATGTATTTCACTAGATTTATGCATGCATAGGATTCATTTAGAAGATGAGTCTAAGACTTCTATAGAACATCAGAGACGTTTAAATCCTATCCTGAAAGATGTTGTTAAGAAGAAGATTATGAAACTTCTAGATGCAGGAGTCATTTACCATATTTCATATAGTACTTAGGTTAGTCATGTGCATGTTTTCCTTAAAAGGGGGGTATTACAGTAGTTAATAATGATAAGGATGAATTGATCCTAACTAGAACTGTTACAGGTCATAGGATGTGTATTGATTATAGGAAATTGAATGCTGCTACTCGCAAAGATCATTTTCCTTTACAATTTATTGACCAAATTCTTGAGAGATTGGCTATCACCCTTACTATTATTTTTTAGATGGTTATTCAGGTTTCTTTCAGATTCATATCCACCCCGATGACCAAGAGAAGACAGCATTCACATGTCCATTTGGTATCTATGCATATTGTAGAATACCTTTTGGATTGTGCAATGCTCCAGCAAATTTTCAAAGATGCATGATGTCTATTTTCACTGATCTAATTGAAGACATCATGAAAGTATTCATGGACGATTTCTCGGTCTATGGATCTTCTTTTGATGTATATCATGCTAATTTGTGCAGGGTCCTTCAGAGATGTGAGGAGAAACACTTGATGCTTAATTGGGAGAAGTGTTATTTCATGGTGACCAATGGAATTGTGTTAGGACACAAAATATCTGGGAAAGGTATAGAGGTCGATAGAGCTAAGATTGAGGTTATGACTAACTTGCAGGCACCCAAGTCTATAAAAGACGTTCGCAGCTTTTTAGGACATGCAAGTTTCTACAGGAGATTCATTCAGGACTTCTCAAAGATTTCTAGGCCTCTTACCAAGCTGTTGTTCAAGGAAGTCAAGTTTGAATGGGATGATGAATGCCAAAGCTCTTTCCTCACGATCAAGGGAGCTCTTGTTAGTGCTCCAATAGTCCAACCACCGGATTGGGATTTGCCTTTTGAGGTAATGTGTGATGCCAGCGATTATGCAGTAGGTGCAATTCTAGGCCATCGAAAGAACACGAAACTTCATGTTATCTATTATGCCTCAAGAACACTAGATGGAGCTTAATGCAATTATGCAACCACTAAGAAGGAATTACTAGCTATAGTCTTTGCTTTTGAGAAGTTCATATCCTATCTAGTAGGATCCCAAGTAGTAGTCCATACCGATCATGCGGCTTTGAGGTATCTTCTGAACAAAAAGGATGCTAAACTCAGATTACTGCGTTGGATTTTGCTTTTACATGAATTTGACTTGGAGATCAAGGACAAACGAGGATTAGAGAATGGAGTTGCATATCACTTATCCAGATTGAGAGTGAAAGATGAGGTTCCAATTGATGATAGCCTCCCTGAGGAACATATCTATGCTATTAGCACTAGAGTGGATGAGAACCCTTCTACCTCTAAACTCTCTAAATCTACAGTAATTACTCATTGGTTTCGTGATTTTGCTAATTATCTTGCTGCTGATGTTGAACCATAGGACTTTACAGGTTACCGAAAGAAGAATTTCTTAAANAGAAGTTCTTAAGGGATGTCAGACATTATTACTGGGACGAGCCTTATCTTTACAAGTTGTGTTCAGATGGAATGTTCCGGAGATGTCTGCCTGAGGAGGAGATTCAGAATGTCTTATACCATTGCCATGGTTCTGATTATGCTGGTCACTTTGCTACATTCAACTGTTTCTAAGGTGCTTCAAATAGGTTTCTGGTGGCCTACAATGTTCAAGGATGCTCATGCTTACATCTCTTGCTGTGATTCATGTCAAAGATAGGGAAACATATCAAAACGCATTGAGATGCCTCGGAACTTCATCTTAGAAGTAGAGGTTTTTGATGTGTGGGGAATTGACTTCATGGGTCCTTTTCCTATGTCTCATAAGAATCTCTATATCCTTGTTGTTGTTGATTATGTTTATAAGTGGGTTGATGCGATTGCTAGCCCCACTAATGATTAAAGATGTTTAAATTTGTTATTTTCCTAGGTTTGGAGTACCTAGAATAGTAATCAGTGATGGATGCTCTCATTTCATTAATAGAGTCTTTGATGGTTACTAAAGAATCATGGAGTCAAACACAAAATGGCTACACCATATCATCCTCAGAATAGTGGTCAAGTAGAAGTTTCTAACAGAAAGATCAAAGCCATCTTGCAGAAAATGGTGAATGGATCCCGAAAGGATTGGTCTTTGAAGCTAGATGATGCTCTTTGGGCTTACCGAACAGCATTCAAGACTCCTTTAGGTACTACTCCTTTTAATATAGTTTATGGAAAAGCTTGTCATCTGAACTGGAGCATCTGCTTGGGCTGTCAAGTTGCTGAACTTTGACATGAAGACCGCAGCAGAAAGACATCTAATTCAACTCCATGAGTTAGAAGAAGTTTGACACATAGCTTATGAGAACTCCAAGATTTACAAAGAACGGACTAAAGCTGCTCATGACAAGAAGATCATACCAAGAGATTTTCGACCAGGTGATCAGGTGTTGATCTATAATTCTCGCCTAAAGCTTTTCCCTAGTAAGTTGAAATCTAGGTGGTCCGGACCGTTTACGGTCAAGGACGTGAGACCCTATGGTGCGGTTGTTCTATTTAATCGCCAAGGTGGTGAATTTGTTGTGAACGGTCAAAGGCTGAAGCCTTATTTAGCTACTTTAGAGCTTACAGAGGTAACTGAAATACCTCTTGCTGATCTTGCTTCCACTTAGAGGTCAGTACCGTCAAGCTATTGACGTTAAACAAGCGCTGAGTGGGAGGCAATTCATTGTCTTAGTACTTAGGTTTAGTTATTTATTAGTTTGAGTCAGTCCTAGCTTAGTTACTAACCTATTGACTTTCAGTTTTCAGTTATGTGTGATTCAGGGATTCGGGCACTTATCTTCAAATCGGATGCCGAAATGCTCGATCAAGCATACTTATGCCCGATCGAGCAAATTGGAGAGAAATAGAAGATTTTTGGTAAGGGGATTTTTCACGAACGAGCAACATGTTGCTCGATCGGGCATAAGTCCCTGGAAATTTTCATTAGTTTGGCTTGATCAGGCAACATGGGGAACACTCGAGCGACTATTAAATGGTATGATCCGACGAGGGTGCTCGATTGGGCAAACGTTACGCTCGATCGAGCATATATCCCTGGAATTTTTCAAATACGTTGCTCGATCGGGCACATATGTGCTCGATCGAGCACCCCTCCAGGTAAACCGAAATCTACTTGATTTTAACCGGATTTTGAGAAATTTGACCAATTTTTCCCCATCTCCTTCCCTTTTCCATCGATCCCAACTCATTTTCCCACCATTATCTTCCCTTACAACCTTCAATCTCTCTCATCTCTCTCACACTCCATCTCCTTCAAATCTAGTCCGTTTTTGACGATTTTGGACTCCATTCCACTTAGTTGTTCGTACTTAACCCAATTCTAATCTTGTCTCATTGATATATCAAGGTATGGCTCCTATTTCCCCTCTTTTCATTCCGAAAATTAGGGTTAGTTTTGGGTATTTTTGATTTGAATGATTTTGGTCTTGGAATTGATCTCTAGGATGCCCTACTAGTCTCTTTAGTGCTTATTTGCATAATGCATGTTGTTTGTTGAGGTTGAGGTTGAGATTTTTGATTTTGAACTAAGTGTTTAGGATTTGAATTGGAATTTCCGGATTTGATGATTGTTTTCGGTTCAATGATGTCTCACTTGGGTTATGAATGCTTGATGTTGATTGAGTGTGTTGGTTCCGGTTTTACAATCGCCAAATTTCGATTCTTGAGTTTGCAATCGATTGCATATGGCCTTTGAGATGGTTCTTTTACTTGATTTCTTGCTAAGTTAGCTTAGTATTGCTCCTAAATCATTGTTCACCATCGCCATTTTGTCTCTTGATCACTTACTTATCATTAGTCTCAATTCTCGTTTGGTTTATCTTTGTTATGAATTGCTCCGAATACTCATATTTTCTTTTGAGTTCTTTTATTGCAGGAATATGGGTCGCGAACGTGATTCCGGATCCACCGAACCTCCAGCAGCAAAGAAAACAAAGCCTACCGCTGCGGAAAAACAAAAGGGTATCACATCTAGTAGTGAACCGCACATCAGTCCCAAGTATATGAAGCTTCCATGGCCGAGAACTCCCAAGCTTCCATTCCGCAACCCTCCCTTATTTACCGCTCTCGCGCTTAGAAGCCACAAGACTTGGACAAGTCAGAAAATTTGTGATAAATGGGATCCTTTCGATTCCATGTTCTACAACACAATGATCCGAACCAAATTCGAACCCACTCGTTTCAGCGACCTCTCAGTTTTACAAGATCTTGGACTTAACGAAGATGTGCAAACTCTATTTACCGGTATGGGTCTCGGTAACTTCCCATTTCAAGATTATCCTTTGTATGAAGACCTTGCTCGCCAAGTTTTTGCATCTTTCCGCATTGTCTCCAATGATGGTAAGAACCCCCGTCTATATGAGACCGAGGTTCAGTTCTTTTGTTTGGGAAAGCTGTATAAGATTCCAATGGCCAAGTTTGGACCAATTTATGGGTTCCGCGCATCCGGATACATTCACGAGCTCCCCAAGTTCCATAATGCCAATGATCTTTGGGGTATTATAGGTCGGAGGCATTTTGTAGGTAAAGAGGCCAAGCTTACTCTCATCTGAAACCTCGTCATTCGCTTTGCTGTTAAGATCTTGGGTCAGACGTTCTACGGAAAGCAAGAAGCAGGATCATTGCGCAACCTCGAGCTCCATTTTCTTCATTATGCTCTAAGTCGTTTCACACTGGATGAATATGAGACAGGCCAATCTCAACACTTTCATGACGCCAACATTGGTTGGTTATTCGCTCAGGTTCTAGACGAGCGTAAGTTTGCGGCTTGGAAGAACCCTACGAGGGTTGAGATGATGGGTAGTCTCGTGACCCCACTTCTACATGCTATCGGTATTCCTTTGGAGCTCTTTCCTCAGAGGCCAGACACGAACCAGGTAGATGAGCAGAACATTGTTAACACCAAGTGGTTTTCCCGGTTTCAACATTATTTGTTTGAGGACATGGAGGGTCAGATTTGTGAGATTCGGCTTCCGAAGAAAGAGTTGAGGTATTACCTCTTTGACCAATGTGCGTTTTCTACCCGGTCACAAGTATTTGACTCAGCCTCCTACTGCTGCTCCTGTTGTCGCGAGACGAAGACATCTCAACCAGAGACGAGCCAGAGCTCCGAGTCCTGATGATGAGGTTCCTAAGTCTCTGATATTGAAGAGATTCCCGAGTACATCCTCTAACCGTTCAAGATGATATGACTCATGATGAGAAGATTGCATGGCTCATGGAATCGCAGCAGCGGAACAACAAGCTAATATGGGACAACAACAGTCTGATGCAGAAGATTTTGAGGACTGTTTCTGGGTGTTTCATGCCACCAAGGTGACACACTGATGATGAGCAAGAGCATGATGAGGATGCGGAGCAGCGCGATGTGGCTGAGGGATCTGGTCACCAGTCTGATTGAGAGACTATATGAGCTTCAGTTGTAGTATTTTCCTTTCACTTTTGAACTCGTGTTATTTTCTATTTTCTTTGTTTTGATACTTATTTATTTTCTATTTTGTCCTTCTCTTTGATTTATTTTCACAACGGGACGGTGTAAAGTAAGTCCGGGGGAGGGAGTATGTACTAACGCGGATCTAACTTTCATTTTGGCATTTTGTCAGAAATGATGAAATTTTTCAAAATTTTTGTTTTGAATTCGCTGAGTCTTTTAGAGTCGAAGGAACCATGATCAAAATTGATGATGATAATTAACCAAGTGTGGGTATGCTTTTCGATCTCTCTGGATTACTGACTTAGATTAATTGCTTAGAGTAGGATTAGAACCCCATTACGGATTGCTTGTTTCTGAAAGTTCTAGTCTTTAAAGTTATTGATGATTTGATACTAGCTCTGCCATGATAGGACTTAATATGAATTTGAAATATTCTTGTCTATGGTGTTGATTTACTCTGAGAATTAGGTACTTTTCTCTTCGGTATTCTGTAAAGCCGACAAGTTCTCCCAGTACGGTTCGAGTCCTTTCTCTTTCTCCCTTCAGAAAATTAAAAAAAAAATCGGTTTAGAACATTGTTGAAAGCGTGACCTAGAAGTCTATAGTCATTGTCGGGCTATTGAAAAGCAGTAAGAATAATGAAAACACAGAAAAGTGCGAACATGAAAAAAAAACGAAAGAAAAGAAAAACGCAGAAAAGTGCGAATCTTTAGAAAAAAAGAAATGAGAAAGGGGGAAAAAGGATCAAGACCGGAAGTCAGTTGAAGCTCTGTTTGGTATGGGCGTTTCGATAGAAAAGGTACTTGAGTAAACTGATTAATATACCATAGATGACAATGCATGTATCTAAACTTAAATGAATTTAAAGAGCTGGTTGATATGATTTAATACTTTATTGATTTGGGATTTAGAGTAGGAAACAGCTTATTAGTTTAGTGGTGGTGAACAGTTCAGTCTAAGTAGTTTTTTGAGATTGGTGTCTTTTGGGATTTGAAACTGTGCTTATGGTTGTTGAGGTTTTGTGAGTTTCTGTGTGGTCTGTTTCAAACCTCTTCTCCGGATTGGATCTTGCTTTACTTAAGGAAAAGCAAAGATCTAAGTCTGGGGGAGTTGATATTACTCGGTTTTAATGCATAATAGTATGCATTTATGTCTACTATTCTGCATTATTCCGAGTGTTTTCTTTGTAAATTTGGTTAATTTTCAGGATTCTAGGTGTTCAGGTCTTGTCGAAGCATTTCAGAAGATATCAGGAGTTTCAGGAGTTATGATCGATTGAGCACATTGCTCAATCGATCGAGCACCATGCATACCTTTTGCTCGATCGGGAAACTATGGTGCTCGATCGAGCAAAAGTCCCTGGAAAAATCCGAACTTCTGGATCGATCGAGCTAATTGAAGTTTGATCGGGAAAAATGACAAGTTGCTCGATCGGGCAAAGGTGTGCTCGATCGAGCAACTCATCCGAAGAAGAATGAAAATTTCCTATTTTTACAAGCCAAGTCCTCAACTTTATCCCCAATTTACTTATTCTATTGTTTTACTTTTAGAACTATAAAAGTCTTTTGGCTTAGGTTTTATCTTTTTACATTTTCATACTTGGCAATTTTTAGAGCTAT
Organism: Iberis pinnata; assembly: GCA_900406425.1. Taxonomy (NCBI): domain Eukaryota; kingdom Viridiplantae; phylum Streptophyta; class Magnoliopsida; order Brassicales; family Brassicaceae; genus Iberis; species Iberis pinnata. The sequence goes on along the minus strand of OVBE01004890.1, from coordinate 10,083 downwards.
TATTGGGAGAAGAATTCCTGAACCTTGTATCTTGGAGAAGAAATTTTGAACCCTATTCTTAATTTATCTATTTTATTCATTTCAATCATGTGTTCTATTCTGACATTGAATTGTGTTTGCTTTGCTATGTCTGAGTAGTTCATTAGTAAGGTTTTAGGGTTTCCTAGGAAAACCAGGTTTAAATGTTAGGATTAACTTTGTAGGATTGAATTTGTTAGGTTCTTAGTCTAAATTCGTTCTTAATACATGAATTAGCTTAATCACCTAGTTCATGATTATAGGTTGATAAATACAAAGGGATTTGATTTAGAAACCTTGCCTAATTTAGATGAATAAGTGTTTTTACTTGCGAGAGTATTGTTTTAAACTTTTAAATGCTTATGAACAATTGAATCTGACTGTAATGCATGATCGAATTGCTTTAAAGACGACGAGAGTTTTTCTCTGGCAATTTGAGCATAGGGTTTAATACTCTGGGAGGAGATTATTCTTTATTTGTTTTTCATGTTGAGAACTATTTTCAATCCTAATCATGCATGTTAACTTGACTTTAAACCTGAATACCTACGGATTTCCCTAATGCCTAGCGTTTTTTTTATATTATCGTTTTTAAACCGTTCTTATTTGCCGTTTTGATTCGTTACAACAATCTCTTAATTATTCTGCTTTAGCTAGATTTGAAACTGAAACTGAACGTGTATCTCTGTGGATTCGATACCTATGCTTGCTACATTGAACTGTTCTCTGCAGTACTAGTTTAGGATTAAATTCTTAACCTATCAGAAATATATGTTAGTTTTTATTCTCCATTGATTATATGATACCCAGAACCACATACGGGTGACGTATCTACAACACGTTTTGCTAATTGTCAATTTGATGAGAAACTCTTATGGATCCTAGGGGAGAAATAAAGAGGTTGAGAAAGATATCAAATGGAGTGTACCATCTCTGTTATACCTCGATCAACCAACAAAACATTCAGAACTAAAAGTTTGACGAATAATACATTTGCAAAGTATAGCAAATCAGCTACCGGATGCATTTGCATATACCAAAACGGTAACTACATCTCATATACCAGCAGCAAATGCACCTGCCCAAATTGAAATCCCACAAGAACATGGAGGAGAAGATGATACACGTGAGTCCAGAATCCGCTTGACGTGTGGTAGACCCGTTGGTTCTAAGGATAAAAATCCTAGAAAATGAAATGGATGCTGAAAAGCATAATAATCTCAAAATGATTGATAGTATTTTGGAGAACCAACTCTCTCGGTTAATAAAAATATTTATTAAGAGAAACCTGAATAAAATCATGATATTTCTATCAACTTTGTTCATAATGGAAAGATATGGAATCGAAATAAAGTTGATTGCACTAATGATGTTTTCGCATTCCTTATGTCAAAGTAAGTAAATGATGAAAACGAAGATCCATAGCCAAAATATGTGTATGAATGTCAAAAGACACATGATTGGATAAAATGAAAAGATGCAATGCAAATAGAACTCGATTCACTTAATAAACGAGAGGTATTCGGCCTCATTTTACCCATACCAAGAGATGTGAGGCCAGTTGGTTATAAATGAGTTTTCATCCAAAAACGAAATGAGAAAAACGAGATAATAAGATACAAAGTTCGCCTTGTGGCTCAAGGTCTTTCTCAAAGACCAGGAATTGATTATGAGGAAACATACTCTCCTGTTATGGATGCAATCATATTTAGATTTCTGATGAGCCTAGCGGCTTATGAAAATCTTGAAATGCGTCTCATGGATGTCGTTTCGACATATCTATATGGATCATTAGATATTGTTATCTATATGAGAATTTCCTATGGATTTAAAGTACCCGAGGACTTGAAATCCAAACCTAAAGAATTATGCGCTATAAAATTGCAAAGATCATTATATGGGTTAAAACAATTTGGACGTATGTGGTACACTCGTCTCAGTGAGCATTTAATGAAAGAAGGATATATTAATGATTTTATATGTCCATGTGTTTTCATTAAGAAAACAACATCAGGATTTGTGATAATTGTTGTATATGTTGATGATCTAAACATTATTGGATTTCAAGGGGAAATACAGAAAGCATCAAATTATTTGAAAGGAGAATTTGAGATGGAAAATCTTGGACAAACAAAATATTGCCTTGGCCTACAAATTGAGAATTTTCCTAATGGCATATTTTTCCATCAATCTACATTACAAAAAGAGAGTTAAAATGCTTTAAGATGGATATGGCAACTCCTCTCTGTACTCCTATGGTTGCTAGATCATTAAAAGTTGAGAATGATCATTTCCGACCACCTGAAGAAAACGAAGAGATAGTTGGTCCTAAAGTATCATATCTAAGTGTCATTGGATCACTTATGTATCTTACTAATCGTACTCGACCTGATATTTCATTTCAGTTAATCTTTTGGCAAGATTCAGTTCGTCACCTATGCGAAGACATTGGAATGGGATTGAACATAGATTTTACTACCTACAAGGAAGTATTGATTTATGATTGTTTTATCCTAGAGATTCTAAAGGTGAAATTGTTGGTTACGCGGATGCATGATATTTATCAGATCTACATAAAACTCGATCTCAAACATGATACATTTTTACCATACAAACACTTGTGGCTACTTCTTCGAATCACACTGAAATCATTTCTCTTCATGAAGTAAGTAGAGAATGTGCATGGCTCAGATCGATCAGTCGGCACATTAGAACGACCAGCGGAATCAGTAGCAATGAGGAACCAACAATTTTGTATGAAGATATTAAAAATGACAGAACTAACATATCCCTCCAAAGTTCTTTTCATACATCCAAGAGCTCGAGAAGAACAAAGAGATTGAAGTAAGATATGTTCTATCTTTCCAAAACGCTGCAAATCTCTTTAAAAAGTCTTTACCAACTTCGACATTCAGGAAACATGTTCTGAATATCGGAAAGCGTCGTCAACAAGACCTTTGAGACGACGACATGTTTGTTCAAGGGGGAGTTTACGCAGACTTACTCTTTGACCTTACTTTTTTTTCCCAATGTGATTTCCTAAGGAGGTTTTTAACGATGTAACACACGTAAGTCACATAGGTCTCCAAGGGGGAGTGTTGTAAAAGTCAAGAATAGTTGCCACCGAAAGTTTACATTGATTATAATTTTGTGTGGAACCCACTGTCACTATGCGGCACATTTATTTCTATTTTTTATTATCTATATATATGGTCGATGTGAAATGTTGTAAAAACATCATCCCATTACTTTCAAATCTATCTCTTATATATATATATAAACGTTTTTTCTCTCTCTTTTAGTATTTGCCTAGTTATTAAATCCAAATATTCAAAAGTATAGATGTTTTTATATTTAAAGTGTATAATAATTAGTAAGGTTATCTCAAATTTATTATAACAATATTAACATATTTGGGAGAAGTTGGGGACACTCATTGACTTTTTCCTAAACCAAAAATGAAAAATAAAGACGAGAAAATGAACCGAATTGAAAACCGGCTGGGACAGGTACAGAACGACACCGTTTAGCATCAAGGTGTCTACAACTTTGATCCCGAAATCTGAGTCGTCTCCTCCATTAAAAGATCTCTCCAGATAACTCCGATCTCTCTCTCTCTGTACCATCGACTCTCGTTCCAAAGATGCAAGCTTTCTACGTATTCGTCGTCTCTGTGCTTCTCACCCTGAATTCTAGGGTTCGTTTTTGTTCTTGGAGTCTTGTTCTCTGGCTTATGCAATTGTGTGTATGTCGTATGGATCTGACTTTTAATGTTTTTGATAGGGAGAAGCCAGCGGTTCTGTTTTCTTTATCGATGGATCCAACAATCAATATCTTCGTCTGCGATCAGAGGTAATGATTCTCACTTGCCTCTAGACTTTTGATTCATGGTTAATTTTATCCGTCTGACATGTGTGGATCAACTTAATCTGATTTTGCTGTATTCCGATCTAAGATCGCTTGAAATGTTACGATTTCACATTGATATAGGCTTTCATTAGCAAAGTTATTATCTTGTTTGGCCGTAGATCAGGTCAATGTAGCTAGCAGATCCATTTGTTTGTTCTAAGTGGCATCAATTTGAAGTTTTCTTGATTGGTTTTCTTTTTGGCATTGATGAGGCTAGTACCAAGTTTGTGACTTTCACTCTTCTATCAACTAATGAACCATTTAAGAATGCTTGGCCTAGAATCATGTGGTGGTTGCTTTTATTGTGTATTGAGTAAATCATCTGTTATTTTTGTTGTACATTGATTCCATAATCACATTTAGCTAAATATTGTTATTTGTATTGAAGTCAAATCCACAGGAGCTTTCCATGTCGCTCTCTGAAATATCTGCAACAGTGTCTGCCTTGTTGGGTTTTTCACCTCCAGCATCTTTGACATCTGAAGGCTCATCCAAGGTTTTTGAGTGTTCCAATAAATTTCGCTTTTTTAAATTATAATACTATACGTCATCATCAATCTTTGGAATTTTGTAATAGTTAAACAGGATTCTGAAACCTAATCCTTTTAAGAGGCCTCGTGCTGCGTTAGTGCTAGAAATAGCTGGAGCTGATGGTATGCAAACTGGAAAGCTTTAGTTGTCTCAAATTGACCAAAACTTTTAATTGCAAACACTCAACTGTTTGTTTTTACATGCAGATGCGCTTGTCCCCAGTCATTCTTTCCTAGGCAGTGCCATAAGGAGCAGTATTAATTCTAAATCTTATGAAGCTGATATTGAACTTCCAGGTGCCCTGAACAGAACTATCAAATGAACAGGATTAGTTTACAAATTTCTTCATTTGTGTTAAAAGTCTTGCTTTGAATATATTCCATTAATCATATCAAAATTTTGCAGAAAGTGAAGTGGCTGTTGTGTCTGTCAATGAACCCTCCTCTGATGTGACTGACAAAGACATTAATTATTTTGTAAGATAACATTACTTATCACTTTATGTTCATTCTAATTTGACCACTAGTTAATGGTTTGGTTGTACTATCCGTAGGCATCTTGGTTGGGTGGATCATATGTTGCTGGCTCTGCTGAACCATTGACTGGATTGTTGAGTATCCCTCTGGCTGGTGGTTCTAATGTGGAGTTCCATTTAGAAAAGGTGATATTCTTGATTCCATGAAATTGTATGATTTCACATGGATACGGAAGTGGCATTGCTTGTAGTTATTGTGATTTCTGTTTGTTACCGTGGGCAGGAACCAGAGAGGAAATTTGCATTGAACCTTTTGGATCTTTATAAGAATATCAGACGGGCAGTAAACCTTCATGAGGATTTATCTCATGGTATTGAGAGACCTGCTGAATTAACAGTTGGACGTTTTCATGGCATCAGTGCTTTAGCACAGGAATATGGACAAGATATGGCTAAGCAGGGGATGGATGTATTGCTTGCCACAATATCAAAGCTATTTGATCTGTTGGAGACTTCTCATAAAGGTGAATTCGCTGTGATTTCATAAACTTGTTTTCAAAAGGTGTGTCTTTAGAGAGTAGTTTAAGATGGTGGACACTTGGACTCAGATCCTTGATGGATATTGTGCGTAATGTGTTATTGTAAGTTGAGGAATGTTTGGGGTTCTTGCAGGCCAAATTGTTGGGGTGATTGTCCTTGATGAGAGAGCAAATAAAGAATCAGGAAACCTGCTGAGCGTTTCGTCTTCTACTCGCTCGTCTGCAAGGTCGATGGCAGAGGTAGAGGGAACTTCAGGTGCAGCCATTATTATAGCTGAAGTTATACTAGTGAGGCTGACACTTGCATGGTTGACTGGAATAATCCTCCTCATTGCAACTATTCTTGGGGTAAGATCACATACTGACTTATCGAGCGTAGAATTGAATCTTACAAGTAGTGTTCCTGCTAGAGAATCATACCGTAGTTTGTAATACTTAAAGTATAAGCTTGTCATGGTATTTGCAGGTGTACTTCCTCATGAATATGCCACTGACAAAGGACACACTTCTATATTCCAACGTGAAGCTTGATTAAGATATAAAACAACAAGCGGACAATTCGTTTACATCTTTTTTTGTGTGTATCAATGATGCTTTGTTTCTCAAATGGCCGCATTTGAAACCAGTCTCATTTTTGTGGTCAGACCAAGTGGATGTGTTATGTGTATATTTGGCATAAGGATGCATTCTCGATTATATTTATTTTCTTGTTGCATACATCCTAATAATAAAGAACATTTTGGACATTATGCAATCTTCGATTTACTGTAAGAGCTTTTGATCATGATGAGTGAATACATTTTTGCAACTTAACTTGTGCTACTTGTTTAACCCACATGTGACTACAAGAGATTGTTGACTCATTTAGACAAAAAAAAATATTGCAAGATTAGTTTGAGTACAAAAATGTGAAACTAACGTGGTTGTCACCTTCATTATCTGGTGATTTTATTCAAAGATGGTGACAAAGTTTCACAAGTGATAAGAGAGAAATTTCGTTTTATTTGTTGGGATGATGGAAACTCATGTCTATAGCAATTGTCTTATAATGTTGTGGCCGTGTGGTCTTTAGGCTTTGGGTTTGTAGGCAATGCGTCTGGTGACAGTGCGCATTGTCACAAATTCCTCAGCAGAAGAAGGATGTATCCCCACCTGTGTTTTGTTCACAAATGTTCATTGACAAGCATCAAACTGGTGAAAATTTGAAACACATTTTACTTACTGTGCTATCGAATTGCGCTTTTGTAGCTCCACACTTTAGAGCAATTGCAATCCCCTGCATTGAGCAATAATATTCAAAAGTATTGTTAGGGTCATCGTACTATAGGAAACTTAGCTATAATATATGAACACTTGCCTGCATGATCTCAGCTGCGTCTGGACCACACATAGATGCTCCAATCACCTTATCACTCCTTTCATCAACTATTAGCTTCATCAATGTCTTTTCCTGCCGTCTATCACCACCAAAAATAAACAACTTGCAGGCATTTTCAAGAATTAACAGAACATTCTACAAACTAAAATCAACAACTCTGAATGCTTGCATACCCGGAAATGGTGTTCTTCATAGGATTAAAGCCTGAGGTGAAAACCAGAATATCCCCAGTTGCCTCTTCTACTGCCTCTTCTTCACTGAGACCCACCACAGCTAGTGGCGGTATGCTAAAATAGGAGAGATATATGTGGAACTTTATAAGTTCTTTCCAGAGTTCAGATAGTAATAAAAAGAGAGAGATTTATATTGGAGTACAATTCCCATAGTATAAGCCATGACTTAGTTTCTGTAATATGCCACAAAATTAAACTAACATTTCTTCCTATAGTAAAGAATGCTTACCAAAATACAGCACAAGCTACATTGCTGTAGTCTGGTTTAGTAGGCTTCCCACCAAAAACAGTATTCTGCAACCATCAATATAATCAGATTTAACATTCCCAAACAAAAGATCTGATATATTTGGTATTACAAATTACAAGTAAAAGATAAGAGGCACGCACCGCAAAACAGGTGGCCTCCATTAACGCAACAGGTGTAAGGTTAATTCTGTTTGTAGCATCTCCTACAGCCCATATGCTAGGTATGTTAGTGCGTGAGTACGCATCAACCTGAGGGATAATGTACTGAATCAGTAGAAGCAAGATTATTATATCTGCAACATTAGGAAGTTGTTACAACCTTCACAGCTCCAGCTTTATCAAGTTCAACCCCAACAGCTTCTAAATTCAATCTCTTCGTATTAGGATTTCTACCTGAAACATCCTTGGACAGCTCCATGAAAACATACAGGACAAAAAAACAGAATGAAAGAAAACTTCCTGTTCTTTAAACTCAAAGCCACACAGATACACATGTATTAACTGTTAAAGTTACCTGTAGCAAATAGTACAACATCTGCTATGAACTCTTCCCCATGAGATGACATTACTTTTATCCCCTTGTCTGTTTTCATCAACTAGATTGAAATATACAGTATGTTTAGTAATGAGACAAAAATAGTAACAATCATACACAAGATACCTGAGTTAAACTTGTTTGCGGATGCAAATTAACACCCCTTCCTTCAAGATTTCTACCAACTAGTGCCCTCATTTCGTCATCAAAACCCCTTAGTGGAAGTTCCTTTCTGAAGAATAAATCAACAGTAGCACCCATTCCACGCCATATTGATGCAAACTCCACAGCAATGTACCCTCCTCCAAGCACTACAGCACGTTTGGGAAATTCTTCCAAACTTAAAGCTTCATCAGATGTAATAGCCAGCTCCTGTAATAAACAAAGATCAGATCATATTGCAAACATACAGATGGTTTTGCATTTACACTCATTACTACTATGATAGATTGAAGAAAAAAACTTACATGTCCAGGAATGTTGGGTTTTTGTGCCCGACTTCCAGTGGCGATCAAAATGTGTTTTGCGGTATAGGTTATTTTTGTACCATCAATTTGTCTCACCTCTACTTCGTTGGGACCAACTATTCTTCCTTCACCTTCATACAATTTCACAGCAGCATTTGCTAATAACCGCTTGTATATATTATTAAGTCTTAGTATCTCATCAGTCTGCACATAGGGAATTAAAGATGATCAGCACCAAGACATCCAATCTATGGTACAGATATTTAATTTTTGACCATTTTGCATTCATACTTGACCAAATTACAATGTACGTATTAATGCTTTTGTATATCCTAGAGTTTTAGTAGTTTCTCTTTGTGAGGAATCTACCTAAAACCATCTAAAATTGTAAATCTCAAAACTAGTCGTCTTGAAATAGTCATCAATCATCATATGCTCTTCACTACTCCAGTGGCAATGTTAATATCTTACAATTAGCTAACTTCATCAATGGCTTGACTTAGAGAAACTAGTGCATACCTTCTTCTGCAAAAGCTTCTTCCATGTGAAGTTGACATTATCATTAATTTCCCACCCATAATTTCTAGCATCCTGCCAGCATATAACAACAACACACACAGTTTTGTTTTCACCAAATCATTTAAAGCAGAAGAGATAACTTTGCAGGTAATGACTGTGCAAAACAGAAATGATGTTTGTGACCTCAAGTTCACCACCGTAAGTAGCTCCATAGACCAGAATCTTTTTGGGAACACAACCACGAATCACACAGCTAATAAACAAAGGTAAGGTGTAAGACCACAGAGAGAGCAGATGATTTAAGCGTATTTGGATACTAGAGAACTTACGTTCCACCAACTCCTCCAATCTCTTCAGAGCTAATTGGGTGAAATGGAAGCTCACATATACCAACCTTAGCACCGTTGTTAGCCGAAAACCTAGCTGCACGAACACCGCCACTCCCGGCACCGATTACAAACAAATCAAAATCATAATTGGTCACGTTGGCTTCTCCATCACCAAGCATCTTCCTCGCCATGATTATTCAAAAACAGAATTCCAAACTGAAAACACCCAAACGATGATCAATTCAATTTCAAAACCAACAAAGGGTGAATCTATTAGCTAGAATAAAAGATCGACAAGTGTACCAAGCTCTAAGATCACAGATACGAAGAAATGATTTGATCACGACCAAATCGCAAATGATTTTATGCTGCTTTCTTTATCCCAAGGTGATATAGAAAAGCTCAAAATATTAACCATGTATATTGAACTTAGACCACATTAAACGTGACAAAAAAAAAACCACATTATACTCAGCAATCAATTTAAATTGTATCTAAGTTTAAAAAAAAAGTCAAATTAAACAATTAAAAATCAGACTTTCCTTTTTAATATTTAACTTACTAGTTTATTAGGTAAATCGCATTTTTTAATTTTCACGGTGGACGTCATTAACATTTAGGGGGTGTTATTGGATTTGGTTTTTCATTGTATTTCAATGTGGTTGTATTTTAAAGTATTTTGATGTATTTTGTTGAACTCTTTACAATACATGGTGTATTTGATAGTATTTTAAATGATTTGTTTAATATGCATTTTGATGGATTTATATGTATTGAACTCTTTACAATACATGGTGTTTAATATCGTTAGAATTTTTTGTCATAAGAGCTTAAAGGCTAAAATGTACCATTAGATTAGAAGAACTAAAAAGTACCAAATGAATATATTTCTGGGTGTGAA
>OVBE01004889.1:10475-22852 GCA_900406425.1 Iberis pinnata | reverse complement strand
GCAGAATAGCAGACATAAATGCCCACTATTATGCATTAAAACCGAGTAATATCATTCATTCATGGAAGACGTGATTGGTGGCAATGTGAAGAGCTGACTTGCTATCNACGTGATTGGTGGCAATGTGAAGAGCTGACTTGCTATCGCAAAACATCTTCATGGGCTTAGTATGTGAGAGACCTAAGTCATGAAGAATTTGTTTCAACCATATCAGTTCTTGTGCCAAAGAGGACATTGCGCGGTACTCTGCTGTCGCGGAAAACCTACTAACCGTTATTTGTTTATGCGTTTTCCATGAGACCGGAGAGGTCCTGAGCTGTAAAAGATAACCAATTAGAGAGCGCCTTATGGTTGGACAACTAGCCCAGTCCGGATCACACCAGCCCGTGACTGTGAAATCCGAGTATGATTTTAAGATAATTCCCTATCCTGGTGCTTGTTTGAGATACCGAACTACACGCAGAGCTACTTTCCAGTGATCCTCACGCGGATTTTGCATAAATTGAGCTAGCGTATGTATCGCGTAGGATATGTCAGGCCGCGTGAGTTTTAAATAAATCAACCATCCAATTAAGCGACGATAGGGTAATGCATCTGCTAGGTGCAGACTTTCTGAGAGAGCAAGACGATGATTCTGAGCCATTGGAAATGATACCGATAGCTCCTAGTAAACCTGTTTCAGCAATAATTTCAAGCGAGTATTTCCTTTGAGAAAGATAGAAACCATCTTTGTTTCGAGCAACTTCAATACCCAGGAAATACTTGAGAAGACCCAAGTCTTTCATATGAAAGCATTTGGATAGATACTGCTTAAATGAGACAATGACAGCATTGGAATTTTCCGCTATAACCAAATCATCGACATATACCAAAACCTGCAATTCGGTACCATGTTTCTTCAGGTGAACAAAGAATAATCAGACTTAGATGGCTTGAAATCGTAGGAGAGTAGAGCATGTGACAACTTAGCAAACCAGCACCAGGGGACTTTTTTAAGCCATACAACAACTTGTGAAGAAGACACACTTGGTCTGCTTGGGAAGCAGTGAAACCCAGAGGCAATTTCATATACACTTCCTCATGTAGATCTCTGTGCAAAAATGCGTTATTCACATCCATCTGGTGAACTTCGTGATTCTTACCCGCTGCTATTCGTAAGAACATTCGGACAATACCCATTTTTTCTACAAGGTTTAATGTCTCTCCATAATCTTCACTTGCAATATGGCGGTTTCCCATGGCAACTAAGCGTGCTTTGTGATGTGGAGATGATCGGATGAGTCTGAACTTGGTTTGTGAAAATATTACGGACTGTTACCGGAGGAAGTTTCTTGCGTTGACTACGACCAAGAACTTCTGGTGGATCGCTAACCGGAGGAGGAGGAGGCGACAATGGTGATTCAGCATCGGAGTGAGTAGAGAGTTGCAGCGGTGGTGAATGATTATTTTTGGCTTCAAAATCATTATCAATATTCGTGAGTAATGTTTGTGAGCTGGACAAAGAAGAGACATCTTGTTGGACTTCATTATTGGGCTTTGGAGATGGGCCTTGTGAATTTAATAAGTCCAAATTCGTTTGATGTTCCAAGAAAGGAGGCATGAGTATTTCTTGATGATTCTCACTTGTTCCAGATTGTAAATCAATGGTGTGAAAAGGAAATTCATGTTCGACGAAGACCACATCACGAGATAGAAGTGCTTACGTTCGAGATCAAAGAGCCTCCATCTTTTCTGGCTATTAGGATAACCCACGAAGATGCTTTTTCGAGAGTGAGGAGCAAATATGTCTCCATTATGAAGTTGGTTATGAGCATAACAAAGGGACCCAAAGACTCGAATATGCTGAAGTGGTGGTTCAACTCCATGTAAAACCTGGTAAGGTGTTTTACCTTGAAGAACTAAGTTAGGTGTTTGGTTAAGCAAGTAAGCTGCTGTTAAAATACACTCGCCCCAAAATTGAATTGGTAGATTGGCTTGAAAATGTAAGGCACGAGCAATATTCAAGACATGACGGTGCTTACTTTTAGCTCTACCATTTTGATTCGGTGTTCCAACACAGGAAGTTTTGTGATGTATGCCTTTTTCTGAGATAAGAGGTGAGACAAATAAACTTCGTGCCGTTATCACTGTGTATTGTCTTAACATGAGTCTGATATTGCCTTTCTACATATGCAATAAAATTGGTCAAGTGAGTCTGAGTTTCTGGTTTGGTGACCATGAAAAAAAGCCAGAAACTCCAAGAATAGTCATCTACGACTGTAAGAAAGTAACGAGCACCAGAGAACGACGGAGTACGGTATGGACCCAAACATCACAATGGATAAGTTGAAAAACATGACTGGTTTTATTTTCACTCAAATGAAAAAAATCTCTGGATTGTTTTGCTCTAAAAAAAGTGACACAAAACTTATTCTTAATTTCAGAAACAACAACTCCTGGTAAGGAACTAACTACGATCGTAGATGGATGGCCCATGCGATTATGCCAAAGAGTGTATTGATCCTCAGCTCTACTTGAGACCGTTGCAACAGATTCCAAACTGCAAAAATAGAAAGTTCCAGCAACCCGTTTATCCACTCCAGTCACCATCCTCGAAGTTTGGTCCTAAATGACAAGGAAATTATCAGCCATTTCAATGACACAACAATTTTCATCCATTAATTGACCAAGAGAAATCAGGTCTGATTGCATCTTAGCAACATAAAAAATAGACTGCGGTTCTAAGTGTGAACCAAGAAGAACAGAGCATTCTTTAACATATATTCGTTTTCTTCCATCAGCAAGAATAACCAGAACATGAGACATATCTTGAAAATTGGTTAAAGATTCCAATTTCCTAGTCATATGGTGCGATGCACCTGTATCAAGTATCCAAGTAGGTGAAGACATACCTGTCAATGTCTCGGTCGCACCAGTCCAACCAGCATTCAGAAGACTTAGAACTGTCTTCCATTGATCATTAGATAATCCAGCTACTGCATCTCTATCATTAGCAGTGACAACATGGTTAGCCTGAGCTGTCGAAGAAGTAGTAACTACATTGGCAACCACCGGAAGTCGCGAAGAACCCTGACTACAACCCCTGCTAGTTTGAGAACGAGACTTGTTCTTGTCTCCCCACCACTCTGGATAAGCAATGATTGGGAAGCAACTCTCAGGCGTATGGCCAATACGACCGCAATGCTTGCACGTGGAGTTGATATCACGCATGCGTTTCTCTGTTGTAAAACGAGACTTGGTTTGAACTGCAAAAGCGGTAACCTCTTTCTTGTCTTCCTAAATATAGTTGTTGCTGTGAATATCCTCTTCCTGTTTGACAAGGTTATATGCTTCTTCAAGTGTAGGTATAGAAGCTCTAGCAGTTATATTGGAGCGAATGGATGCAAAGAGGCGATTATCAAGACCGTACAGAAACTGATGTACTTTTTCTTCATCATGATCCTTTTCTTGCAAGTCTTACAAATTACATTTACCGCAGCGGTAAACACAGAGAGGGCAATAATTTGCCATTGTGTCCCAAATCTTGGTGATTTTTCCAAAATATTCTTCAACAGAGACTCCTTGCTGCTTACATGTTGCTAAGGCTGCCTTAATCTGCTGATTTTTAGGTCCACTTGTGATAGAGAAGGGTTTTTTAATATGGTCCCACAAGTCTTTTGCATTGTCGCGATGAGAAATGTTGGAAAACAGTGTCGGATCGATACTCATCTTGATCCATGACACCAATAAAGCTGATAGGTTCCCAAACTTCAAAATCGAGAGAAGTTGAGGATGCTTTCATAATGGATCCATCGAGGAATCCAAATTTCTTACGAGAACACAGCGCTGTCTTGAACGCGCATGCCTATTCGTCATAGTTGTTGCTTCGGAGAAACGGTTTAGAGATGATTGCACCTAGGTTATAACTGCAGTTAAATCAAAAGGTGAGATTGTCCTGCGAGTCTCTTGTTTGTCGACTGAATTTTATGTTGTATTTCCACCTGCCATTGAAGAGATTCAGATGAGGTTTCTTACGTATAGGATATTTTTTTTGTTTAGAAAAAATGTGGTCGCTCTGACACCATGATACAAAGGAGACGACACATAAATTGACAAAGAGTTGTTATGTTGATCTGTGTACATACAATTGTTTATATACCACAGCATATTGAAATACTTTCCTAATTCACAACAATACAGTAAGTCAAATATCGATATGTCATAAACAGAGGATATTGAAAAGCATAATCTATGAGATTGCTATCCCAACACTACATGTTCTGAAAGAGTAAAAACTCTGTAGAGGCAATAATTTTGTAAATATGTCTACAAGTTGTTGTGATGCAGCAACATGTTTGATGAGTAGAGTAACGAGGGCCAATTGCTCTCATGCATAACTATAATGAGTTGCAAAGTGTTTGGACCGAGAATGCAGTACATAATTGATAAGGTTCATGATTTAATTTCTAAATCTACGCTGCAGAAAATCTATCATAGTAGTATATATTAGGATTGTGTTTCATTGATCTATGACACAATTTTTCCTAATTGTGATGAATACTTTAAGTCAAAGAGAAGGTTTGACCAAGCTAAAGATTCAATCTTTCAAGGAGATCACGTGAGATGCATGTTTGTGTTTGACGTGAGGGTAAAAGTGTATATTTGTATCTTCTCTATATCTTCTTATTCCTTCTTGAGAGTTTACGATGGTGAGTGAGTTACATAGAGATTTTCTTTGTAACATAGAGAGAGGAAGAGATAATGGGTGGTGAGAGATCAAAGCCTTGTTCATCAAAAAGATTCCAATCGATTTATAGAGCTTCCTCCCGCCAAATGTAGGTTCCGATTTGAACCAAACTGGATAAATCTTGATTTTCTTTACTCTTATTATCAATCGATTAGATTCTTAGAACTATCAATTTAATCAATCGTGAGCTAGATGGAGGTCAAAACCTCAACAAGTGGTATCAAATTTGTGGTGTTCGGTGGTGTTCGTGATCAACGAAGATACATATTAGATATAGCTCAGGAAGTGAAACGAAATAAGAATCGAAGGATCTTGTTATGAATTCTATTGAGCTAAGCGAAAGAAGATCGATCGTTGTTGGTAATGTTCTGA
This sequence comes from Iberis pinnata, assembly GCA_900406425.1. NCBI lineage: Eukaryota > Viridiplantae > Streptophyta > Magnoliopsida > Brassicales > Brassicaceae > Iberis > Iberis pinnata. The sequence continues at coordinate 17,754 of OVBE01004889.1, read as the reverse complement.
TTCGAAGAAAGAAATGAGACTTAAGGAATAGCGAAGAAATCATGAATCTGGAAAAATCAGAGGATCAAGTCTTCAAGATAAATTAATCCAATGATTCTGCAAGGTCTATAATGTCAAGAACATAAGAAGAAGACGATTGCGATTGTTCTTGTTATAAGGCACCGTAGGTGGAGGAAAGAAATTTCACGAAGAAAGATTCAATCAACTTGACTTTTTATAGTTTATGAAACCAAGAAAATCAGTAAGTTAATCTCTCTTAAGGTCTCTGGTTGTTTATATTGATTATGGTTTAAGAGACTCGTAGTGGATAATATTGAAATCACAAGAATGATGGATTCAAGAGAATGAAGCAACAACACAGTCATATAGATTGTTCTATGGTTGGAAATTCAGTTCAAAGTTGGAATAAGGTGGATAATATCATCGGTTACATAATGAATTTAGATCATGACATGTACGAGTCAGGATTTGAAGGCTCAAGGTTGTCGAATTTGAATCTTTGGTTAATTCTCACATGTCAAATCTTGAAGATGATTTGTAAGTTTCCGCTGCAGTCACGAGGTAGTTTTTGATGGATGTATGGTTTTTCTGGTTAATCATGTTTTACAAAATATAAGGATTATAATATGGCTCGATCACAAGTAATGCATATTTTGTTTTGCAAATGTTGGTGAAGGTGCAGATTTGGTGTCAGATTGTGTGTTCGTCAATTCGTTTGTGGAAGCAGGGTGCATCAGTGGTATAAGAATGTTTGAAAGATTAGCAATTGGTGGCACTTAGTAATTTCGTATCTAGGGGATATTAAAGACTAGTTGAATATTAGTTATATGTTCCGGTATTCAAGGTTAAGTGCAAGTTACATGGGAGTATGAAAAAAGTTGAGTTTAATATGTTGGAACAAGACATGTTAAAAATTTATTGAGGATTCAAGGTTGATAAAGATTTGAGAAATGTGTGGTTTGATGTGTTTTCAGTATGAGCTACAAAGGATCACATTTTTATGAATTTGTTAAACACTAGGGTAGTGATAATCAAGGGTTAATGCAATTTGCCAAAAAACAGTAAACATATATGAGTCCAAGTAAAATGGATTATTATGTTGAGTGGTTTGTAGTGACATATTTGTTGCGTGACACATGAGGTTATGTGTGAAAGAATATATGTGGGTTTCTTAGGATATGAATCAAATGAAAAGGAGAATAATATGTAGTCTCGGATAGCAAGGAGAGTTCTAGAGGAAATGGATCAAAAGTTGTTTATTTGTGACTTTTGTGCGCTAGAACCGAAAGGTGGAGCAAATGTCAAGGACATACATATAGCTCAAACAAGAAGCCAAGGTTGGATAAGTTGCTACAAAGAACACATATAATGGACAAAGAAGACAATAATGGTCATAAATGCACTTGACAAAAAATGATTAATATACAGAAGATCATGGAGGTTATTCAATCAGCTTGTTACATGAGGGACTTAATGAATTATAGTTCAACTCTGTTAAGTTCAAAGAGGCATGGAAATTCTAAATGGTTGTTCATTCAAGGTGGAGCTTATAATATTAAACAATGAGTGATGCATCCTCAGAATGTGGTATTGGTTCGAGGTGGAGTGGTACATATTGTTTTAGAATGTGTCTTGGCAGACTGGCAGTTTCGGATGAAATAAAGATCTGGATAGTTATCTGGTTTATTCTCAAGGTAGAGCTGAAAGGAAGTTATGATTCACAGTGAGGTTAAGACTCGTGGGTATTTAGTAGAATGTAAATGCATGCTGAAGAGGATCTAATATGTATTTGTGAAGGTGTTAAGACTGATGATCAGAGCCGACGACTTTGATGGGGACAAGTTGTTAATCTGTGACATGGTTCCCCACAAGAATAGCAATGTCAGATATTATGACGATTTGAAAGTTTAGGGCTTTATTCCTCTATAGTAAAACTCGGTTTATTTGTTGTACCACTACATTATGCGATGTCACATTGTTGGTTATCTGTTGAGTCGCCAAAGGTTCCACACTACATTTTCATTGAGTAGTCCAAGAATATTGACGCAAATATTGTTTCTTGAAAGAAGCAGTACGACGATGAGTTTCACTTAAAGTATGTGGATCAAACTGTGCCACCAATAAAACGTGAGACAAGTTGTGTTGAGCTATCATAAATCTCAACCCATGTGAGGAGAATAGAGAATTCTTTGGCATAATCGTCGACAGAACGAGAACCTTGGCGAAGATTGTATAAGCGATTATACATTGTTCGATCATAATTATGAGGTCGAAAAGTATACCAAAACTTCTTTTTGAATTTCTCCCAAGAATGAATAAGTGGTTTGCCTAATCGCATACGAGTTGACTTGGTTTGTTTCCACCAAGACGATGCCTGTCCACGAAAACCAATCGCTACCAATGGGAATTGGCAGTCTATGGGAACTTTTTTTAACTTGAGAATTTCTTCTACATAAAAAATCCAGTCTAGTAAAGTGTCACCTTTGACACCCCCATGAAATTCTGGGATATCAACTCAAAATCTCGATTCCTAAGCACCAAGTTAGTTTTGGCGCATAACATCGCAAGTTTAGACAAAGTCGTGAGCATCGCGGTCATCATAACTCTTGTTATTTATGTGTTGGTTATTATCTTCATGTTGAAAATTATGGTTTTGATCTCTCTCTTTTTCTCGTCGGTTGTCGCCATCTTCTTCTTTGAAAAGAGGATTGTGATGTGTTGTGAGACGTTGAACTAATGTGTCACCGAGTTCTTGGATCGATGCGTCCATTGTTTGTTGAATATTTTCTTGCATAGAAAGAAAGGCTTGACGTAATTCATTTTAATCCATCGCTGGTGGTGGATTAGGTGTAACGGATTTCTCCTTATCCTTATTATTTGGCGGCATGACTCTGAAAACTTAGGGCGAATGAAGTCTGATACCAACTGATAGAGAGGCGGAAGTTTAGTAACGTTTAGGGTTGAGGAAAATACTCTCTTTCTCGAGGGTTTGTTATAACTCTTCACTTACATAAAACCGAATCCTTCATTAAAATCAATAATGTTTCATCGAAAAAAAACACAAGGCTTTTATAAGCCATAAAACCCTACGAAGATATAGACAAATATATCTTCCTATTATTTAGCAAACCCAAAACCTAATCAAGAAAAGAAAAAGAAGACAATGCAAAAGTCATGCAATTCATAACACCCACGTGACTTACAATGTAAGTAACATTAAAAACGAAAAATAAATAAAATACCAAAACAACACGATATGTGCTACATCAGAACTCAAGGGCCTTGGATTGATCGGTCTGGATGAACAGAATCAGATAGGGACATATGGACCGCTCGATCTGAAGTTATTCGTCCAAAATTCTAAATCTGCATAATTTTTTCTAAGGCATTGATTAACTTAAAATTAAAAATCAATAGGTTAGTAAAATAATACTCAAAACATAAAAATATAATGCTAAAACACCAATTAGTGGGTTGCCTCCCACTTAGAGCCTGTTTAACGTTGCTAACTTGACAAACTTACCTCCTAAGTTTAGGTTCGATCATCATTAGGGTATGCTCCACAATGAAACCCACAATAAGACATCTTCAGTTTCATAACCTTATTCAATATATATTTTATAACATTCTTTCCTTTATCTTTGAGCTCTAGGGTGAAGAATACTTTAACCTTTAAGAAGGGCTTTGAAGTATTTGCTCTTCACCTTGTACTCTATTGCAAATCCAACCAATCTCTGAGGAATCAAAGTCACCTGAGGATCTCCCATGATCTTCTTATGTTTCTCTTTCTCTTTAATCTCTGGTATTGTATTCTTTGTTGAGACATGAGAATCCCTAATCGTGTTCACCCTTAGCACCAAAATCCATATGAGGATCAATTATAACTTGTTCTTCCTTAACCACAGTGATTCGATACACACCTTTTGGAGGGACTGCAAGGTAGAAAAAAAATTTCTTGACCTTTGGAGGGAGATATGCTTATTAGACATGTCAACTACAGCTCCTACAAATGCTAAAAAGGTCTCCTTAAAACCAGTGGCTTAGCTCAATTCTCATTCATCTCCAAGACATGAAAATTAACAAGAAGTAGAAATATCCAACTTGGAACCAGCAGATCAAAGGTAAATTCATGGGAAGATACAATAAAATCATTAGTAAGTTTAAAAGATGTTTGAGATGGTTTGATACCTGAAATCTCCAACCTCTCTGCAATAGCTATCAACATGACATTCACATTAGCACCTATATCGCAGAGTGAGTCTTTGAAATTTACCTCGTTGAATGAAAAAGGAACCACAAATTCTCCAGGATCTTGTAGCTTATGAAGCTTTTTGAGGGGATTTGGTGTCCTATCTGTCATCTTTTCATACTCAGAATATCTTTTGGACTTCTCATGCTCAATCGGATAGGGAATCTTAGGCTTGTAAGTCCGAACAGACGTTGGGGTCTCTGTAACAAGTGGATCGATCGGTCTAGTCTCAACCCATCGGTCTAGCTTTCCGGATCCATCCAAAAATGTTGGAACAACCGGTCTATATCTCATGAAATTTTTTCACTTTAGAACCAATCGGTCTGGCTTGGACTAATCAGTATGGCTTGGATCGATCGGTCTGTTAAGTCTGCATCTTTTTTTACCTTTTTCAAATCTGAATCCTCTGCAGTTTCACCAAACTAATTCGCATTTGAGGACTTATAATATCCTTGCGAGTTATCTTCGACTTTCCCAGGGAAAACACTAGTTTGTTTATTTACAGATTCTACAGTTTGAGCTACTTGCATATCGAGCTTCTTCAAATGAGTAGACAATGACTCAAATATGTTGTTCAAGTCATTATACATGTTATCTATCTTCATATTCAAGTCTCTAGTATTATGTTTTTGACCATCCAATATTTGTTTTAGCATCAATTCCATGTTGGAGTTGCTTGTTGAAACCTATGCTGAGAGCTTGTTTAAAAACCGCATGAATTAGAATTCTGCACAAAGCTTTTTTCTGGTTTCCTTGAAAACCACTACCACCTTGATTGTATCCTTTGTTCTGATAGTTCCCTTGACCATTCAGGTAGTTAACATATTCATGTTCAACTTCTGAATTGTTTATATCAAAACAATCAGCTTTTACATCTTCATCCTCTTTAGCACAACTGACATGCTTTTGTTGGCTTTTCATAAATTGCACTAACATCCCTTTCAATTCTGAAATGTTCTTCTATCATAATCTGCAATGATTATTGTTGCTTGCAACTAGGTTATCTATTAGTTGATAGGCATCTTGAACAGATTTGGTCATGAAATCACCATTGCTAGTTGTATCCAAAGAGAGTTGGTACTTTTGGTCTACACCTCTATAAAAGATGTTGAGTAGATTTAGCTCAGAGAAACCATGGTGAGGAAAATCACGAAGATACTCTTTGAATCTTTCCCATGATTCATAGAAGGACTCTACAAGACCTTATTGAAACTGAGAGATCTTGTTTTTCATAGAGTTAGTCTTGGTGGTGGAATAGAAGTGGCTGAGAAACTTGGCTCTGCACTCATCCCAAGTCTGAATAGAGTTTGTTGGGAGAGACTTTAACCACCTAAGTGCCTTTTAAGCGAGAGAGTGACTGAACAAGTTGCACCACATGTAGTCCTTCAAGACTCCAATAATGATGTTTATATGGTCCATGGGGTGTTCAAAACCAAGACCATGGAACTAGTTCTGCCTAACCAATTGGAAAATTTGGTAAGGAATGGTGAATTCTCTTCTAGAAGGTGGTTGAGGAAGAATGGCGTTCCTGTTAGTAAAGAATGCTTGAGGATTGTTAAAATCCACAACTAGAACCCTTTGAGGAGGTGGGAGATTGTTGGCAAGTCTGTGTGGATCTCCTCCTACAAGGATGAAGCTCTTCCCAATATTATTACCATTACCAGCTCCGTGTTGCACATTTTGTGCTTGATTGTCATCTACTGCATCCAAGGGATTGAGTAGCACATTGTTTTGACCTTCGGGATCGTCTGGAATCTCTTGAATAACGTTAATAGCCATTGTGGATGATGAACTTACTTTCTCCTTTGCTTTTCGGTTCAAGCGTTCTAACTTCGAGAATGTTGTGTTACTGATTTTGAGAAATTCCTTAGACTTGTCAGATCTTCTGGTCATGCACCTATAACAACAAAATTAAGAAGATAGAACGTGTGAGTACTGTAAATTAAAATCTTAGACCAAACTCTAAAGAAAACTTAAAAGGCACAATTGATCCTCGGCAACGGCGCCAAAATTCTAATAAGCTCAAGATTTAATTTCTAAATATATACTGCAAAGAACATATCAAAGTAGTATAGAACATGGTCGAATTCCACATAGACCAGAAAGTACACTTTCAGTTTAAAATTTAATTAAGCTAAAACTGATTAAAAAGGTTGTTTTAAGCTTATATATATATATATCTTAATACCCCCATCCCCCTTCAAGTTGGAGCATGAAGATCATGAATGCCCAACTTGGACAAAAGTAGCTGAAATTGTCGTCCTCTAAGCGCCTTATTGAATATATTTGCTAACTGATCCTTCGTAGAGACATGATTTATCCGAAAAATCCCAAGTTTAATATCATCACGGATGAAATGACAATCCACTTCTACATACTTGGTCCGTTCATGAAACATAGGATTAGCTGCAATATAAAGTGTTGACTAACTATCACAATACATATCCATCAGATCCTCATGTGCAATACCCATAGAAGATAACACACTCTTTATCCATTTTAGCTATTTCAAAACAGCAATCATAGCTCGATATTATGCTTTAGCGGAAGAACAAGAGATTACATGTTGTCCCATCTGAATCACGCTAAGTTATCAAATGAAAGTTGTAATCAGATGTTAAAAACATTCCTAAACTTGGACACCCTTCCAAATAACGAACAACCCTCAAAGCAGCTATCCAATGATCTTCTCTTGGCTTTTTCAAAAACTGGGACAAGATATGTACCGAATAAGAAATATCTGGTCTAGTAGCAGAGAGGTAAATCAACCGTCCAACAAGTCGCATATACTCATCTGGATGATTCGGCTCCATCGGAAAATTAAGGGGCTTACTTTTGACATCAAAAATAATATCAAGAACGTAATTTCTCTGTGATAGATAAATACCTTCCTTGCTTTGTGCTACTTCTAGTTTGAGAAAATGCTTAAGTTTTCCCAAATCTTTCATATGAAAGCAACCACTCAACCATCCTCATACACTGGAACATGCAATTGTACAGAAGTATTGACCAGTGAGAATAAAGAATAAT
>OVBE01004888.1:0-22860 GCA_900406425.1 Iberis pinnata | reverse complement strand
ATAAATCTGAATAATATATATATATATATATATATATATATATATATAGTGTAATATTTTGACTAGAATATTCTATCTTATAAAAGAAACGAACGAAATAGTTGTAAAAATTGCAAATATAATATCAGGTAACCGATTATATAAGTTTTTTTAAAAAAATCTTTTATTAGATCATATATTTTCTTAAGATACAAGAATTTATATTTATTTTTAATACTATTATTTCTATTATTGTTAAAATTTTTAAAATAATTTTACAAAGTGAGTTAAAGAAATCTTTTTGGACCAATAGGATAATAACGTACCTTATCCTTACCCATAAATATAAGTCGGGTACATAGAAAATCGAATCTTTCCGACTTAAGAAATTGTATATGACATCAGAGTGAAACTAACTTAAATCAACTTTTGACCAGTTCCTTGTTTCATTGAACCTACTTTCAACCCAAAGTTAAACTCACACAATTTGCATTTCTCAACAACTACAATATACTTTCTGAATTTTCTTATAAAATCAATACATTGATAAACTCTTGCTTTCTGATACACCTTTAAACACTTTCAAAATGGAGAAGAAAGGCCATTCTAATACATATGACTCTTTATTGATTCAACATCCAATTCTATGTATCATTACTTTATCTATAATTTTCATAGCAATTGATCCTTTTCACATAAGTCCAATAGGTGGTCATGAGTTCAAACCTGTGAAACATGAGGTTGCTCCATACAAGCAAGTTATGGAGAATTGGCCAAGAGATAATCTTAGTCTATTGGCTCATTATGGGAAAGTTGAGTTTGTGGATCAAGTGTTTGGTCCAGAGTCATTAGAGTTTGATAGTTTAGGAAATGGTCCATATACAGGACTTGCTGATGGAAGAGTGGTTAGATGGATGGGTGAAACAATTGGATGGGAGACATTTTCAGTTGTAACATCAAAATGGTAAAAATCCTATTTATACATTAATTTACTTTTACCGTATGTTTCTCGGTTCTTAGAACATTTCCGAAGGCAATATGAAATCTTCAAATTTGAGATTATTTAGACTTGCTTTAAATTTGAGGTTTCATTTTTTTTTTTTTACATTTTGTTTTTTTTTAATTTTTATTAATCATTTTAATACTAATAGCAATCAACGAAAATACTCGATTTCAGTAATTTGTATATCGTAATTTACATATAAAAAATAAAGAGACATATATCACTTCGAAATATATTGGTAGATCAGATATAAGAGCATTATGAAAATAACTATGATTAATAATTTGGCACTTGAATTGTAATTTATGATATAATTAGTATGTTTTCGTAATAATGTATGTACTTTTATATCATAATGTAATGTATTATTAATTAACAATGCATGTAATAATTAATAGATGTAATTTAATAGTTATCTACAAGTTTTATGATTTTAAATAATTGTAGGTAAAATTAGAGATTATATTTAAATTGTAATTTATGATATAATTAGTATGTTTTCTTAATAATTTATGTACTTTTATATCATAATGTAATATATTATTAATTAATAATGCATCTAATAATTACTAGATGTATATTTAATAGTTATCTATAAGTTTTATGATTTTAAATAATTGTAATTAAAATTAGAGGTTATATTGTAAAAAACAAACTTTCATAAGTTAAATTTTAGGTTCCTTTAAAGATGTTCTTATTGATATTGTGTGTTCATAGGTCAGAGAAAGCTTGTGCAAGAGGTGTAGATTCAACAACAAACAAGCAATGGAAACATGAGAAGATTTGTGGGAGACCACTTGGTTTAAGATTTGATAAAAAGACAGGAGATTTGTACATTGCAGATGCTTATTATGGTCTACTTGTGGTTGGTCCTGAAGGAGGTATTGCTAAGTCTTTAGCTACTCATGTAGATGGAAAGCATATACTATTTGCTAATGACCTTGACATCCATAGAAATGGCTCAATCTTCTTCACAGACACAAGTAAAAGATATGATAGAGCGTAAGCAAAACTCTACTTCTTTTGATATTTGTAGGTCAATTACTAAACCGGAACAGAAAAAACCGAACTGAAAAAGTGAAACAGAAACCGAACTGAAGTTCTTCTAAATTTTTTTAGGTTTGATTATTTAAGAAACCGGAAAACATAAATCAAAACCAGATTGAAACCGTTTTTTGTTAATAGAAAAAACCGAAACCAAATATATTGAAAATATATAGATAATTTTGTATTTTTATAATTATAAATATGTGTGAAAATATATATTTTCGTATTAAGCAAGTAAAACGTCAAATAAATCACTATATACGTACATTCTAAATAACTTTTGTCTAACGAAAAACCGGATATAGAAAATCAAAATTGAACTAAAATCAACCCGTATTTTAAATGGGTTTAAATGGTTTTAGTTTTTATAAAACCCAAAAAAAAATCGAACCATAAACTGAAACGCCCATTCACCGCTAGTTAATTTGTATGTTATAAGAATTAGATGTTTGTATTTTTTGTAGGAACCATTTCTTTATCTTATTGGAAGGAGAATCAACAGGAAGGCTTCTAAGATATGATCCACCTACTAAAACAACACACATTGTGCTTGATGGTTTAGCTTTTCCTAATGGAATTCAACTTTCCAAAGACCAATCTTTCCTTCTCTTCACTGAGACAACCAATTGCAGGTATCACTAAGTTTGGGAATTCGGTTTAATTCTTTCGGATTTTGGGTATAGAATTTTAAGATTCATTCAGGTACTTTTAAAGTTTGGTTTAGTTCATAAAATTTGGTTAAGTTCAGGATCGATTTTGGTTATTTGGGTAATAGAGTATGATATCCATTCGGTTAATTTTTTTTCATTTTGTTCTTGTACTCATTTGGATATTTCGGTTTCTATTTGATTTTTGACCAAAAATATTTAAAATAAAGCTTTCTTTAATTAATACTTTGTAATATTATTATATTATATTATATGTGATACAAAATATTATTATTTTGATGAGGTTCGGTTAGTTCTTTTTTTTTTTTTGTTCAAGGTTCGGTTAGTTCAGTTTTGGTTATTCGGCTAATAGATTTTGATATCCATTCAAGTAATTTTATAATTCGGTTTGAGTTCAAAATCAAATATTTGGATTTGATTATTTGGATATCGGTTTCTTTTTTTTTGTTCAACCCTATATAACAATCAAACCAATCCTCAAGATTCAAACAAAACTAGTTCAAAACTAAACCATACCATAAATAAACTCTATACTTTGATGTTTCTCTACTTCAACTTTGTCTTTACCAATCTTTCATATCTATATAACAGATTGGTTAAGTACTGGCTTGAGGGTCAAAAGACAGGTAAAGTTGAAGTAGTAGCTGATCTTCCTGGCTTCCCAGACAATGTAAGAATAAATGAAAAGGGTCAATTTTGGGTAGCAATAGACTGTTGTAGAACACCAGCACAAGAGGTTCTTACAAACAATCCTTGGATTAAAAGCATCTATTTTCGATTGCCTATACCGATGAAACTACTTGCGAAAACGATGGGGATGAGAATGTATACCGTTATATCGAGATTCGACGAAGAAGGTAAGGTCTTAGAAGTGCTTGAAGATAGACAAGGTAAAGTTATGAAGCTAGTAAGTGAAGTAAGAGAAGTTCAAGGAAAGCTTTGGATTGGAACAGTGGCTCATAACCATATTGCTACTTTACCTTATCCTTTAATAATAAATCAATGAAGAAGTTAAAAAAATCATATCTTTGTGATTGTAACTTAAGTGTGTGTTTGTTTTGATTTTATATTGCAATGGACTAATTCATATTTTGTTAATGTTATGTGAACTAATGCATAGATTTTAATTCCTAAATCGAAGTGGCTCGCTTGGTGTGGTCTAATTAGGACCAAAGAATTTTTTTCTTTTTTTTAACTAAGAAAAATTGGGAGGTCCTTAATCTCTTTGCAAAATAAGTGATAACGTCGAATAGTTTATTCACCAAATTTTCTAATAGACTTAAATCATAACATTACGTTTAGATTATTTCCTTCAATAGCTAATATGTACATAATAGACTTAGATTATTTCAAAATTACTAAAATAATATTTTTTCCAAACTGTTACAATATAAAATATTTTTGACATCTTTAATTTAAAATATAAATTCCACAAATAAGCTTTTATCCCTTCAAAAATTTGATTTTAATCTTTTTAAAACTAAATATAATCTAAATAATAAACTCAAATCTCAATATTTTATTGATAATACTATAACAAAAAAAAGTTGACAATTAATGTTCTATACTTTTTTAAACATAATGGTAAATTTGTTTTGTGGTAAAAAAAGTTCATTGTTCTTGTTGACAAACCTTAATTTGACTTAATCACATCTATTATAAACAAGATTTATAATTTTCTTTTTTCTTGATTCTCCTAAATCACCTTTCTCGAAGATCTGTGGAGGAGCTGGTTTTAGGCGAACTCAACTCTGACCGTTTGAATTTCACCTTTTTGTATCGTGACCCTTAGACTCGTCGGCAAGACCTAAAGCCGGCGGGTTCGCTCGTTCGTTCTTCTTCCTTTTTCTTTTCATATATGCAACACTGTTCTCTGCTAGGTTCACTGATTCATCGGTTTGAGGATTTAGAAGCTTTCAGCCGACGAATTAAGCCAGCTCTACCGCCGGTGAAAAGCACAAAAAATCGGTGGCAGGTGGAACTGAAGGCCCTTAAAACAACTCTCCGGTTGTTCCGACGAAGTTAAGAGAAGCGACGGTTCTATAAGGCGGTGCAGGAACCACCGTTTTGCGTCACGGCCGCTACATCAAGACCTAAGTCGGCGCCACTTGTTCGTAGGGTTGTCGGAATCCTATCTTTTATCTTCTAATTGTGTCAGCGGTGTCAGAATGGTCTTGGAAGTCACCCGCCAAATCACCAGAGGAGCAATTCCGGCGAAAACGCAGCTGCAAGAATTTTTAGTTCACCCAGATCTAGTTTTGGGTCTAGTTGTTTTATTTTTGATTTGATTAATGGGCTAAATGAATGTAATGAGTTATATTTGGATTTAATAAAATTAAAACCTTTATAAAAAAAGATTTGTAGTTTTCGATATTTGATTTTAAAAGCAGCTAAAATGACATCCATTTCTATATATCAAAATAAAATTCCAAATTATATATTTTTTTAGTCTTTAAGTTAACAAAGAAACATAAAGAAAGTTTGAATCATAGAAACTCATAACACTGCAAACAAAAATCTCCTAAGAGAAATTAAAACTTAAGTTCACTAGTAGGCACTGACAGATACCATATTCAAAGATCTTGCACACTCAAACCTGAAAATTAAAAGAACAAAAAAGACAAAACTCAAAATATTAAACTTCCAAGTTTTTAAATTCCTATGCAATCTCCAAACCTATCAATGTTACTAGAAATGTGGAGTTTCAAGTGATGAAATTACTCAAAACTAATAGAAACCATATGCCAAACATCTAACAAATGTTATAAATTAAAAGTTTTTAAAATGTGTAATGAGTCTAAATGAGAGAATTTGACCTGGAGGAAGAGATTGCTTCAATTTATCAGCCTTCTCTTGATCAAAGACACATAGTGTGTAAAGGTACCTTGAGCATCTAACCTTGAACTTAACAATGTCTTTGCTTCTCTTGATCTTCACTGATCTAGCATCTTTCCTTCTTGCCGTTAAAAGAAAGTCTTTGATTTCATGGATTTGCTTAGGCTACAAAATTTTATATTCAAAAATCAAAAACCCACTAAAAGAAAATATAAACAGACAAACAAAGAACTCACAATATGTTTTTGTGTGCACAATGAAAACTTAAAACATTCAAAAAGGAAGTCTTTCATTTTGTGAATTTGCTTTAGGCAGCAAAGCAAATTTCAAATTCATAATCCAAAAACCCATTTTTCACTATATACAAATACATCATAAACTCAAAACAATATGTTTTGTGTGCGCAATGAAAACTTAAAACATTCAAAAAGGAAGTCTCTGATTTTGTGAATTTGCTTTAAACTGCAAATTTCAAAATCATAATCCAAAACCCCATTTTCACTATATACAAATTCATCATAAACTGAAAACATTCAAAAAAGAAACTTTAAACAAATGATCAATGAAAAGAAAGAAGAAAAATACTCTTAATTCTTGAGAAAACAAACAAAAATCAACATCAATAATCCATTTTCACTCTATCCAAATTCATCAAAAAAAGAAGCAAAATGAGTATATTCAAAAATGTCAATAGAAACAAAAATATCAAATTATGATCAAATTTGATTTAGGCTGCAAATTTCAAATTCATAATCCAAAAACCCATTTTCTCTATATACAAATTCATCATAAACTCAAACAATATGTATTTGTGTGCCCAACAATGAAAACTTATAACATTCAGAAAGGAAGTCTTTCATTTTCTGAATTTACTTTAGGCTGCAAATTTCAAATTCATAATCCAAAAAACCCATTTTCACTATATATACAAATTCATCATAAACTCAAACAATATGTTCTGTGTGCACAATGAAAACTTAGAACATTCAAAAAGGAAGTCTTTGATTTCTTTGATTTTGGTTTAGGCTGCAAATTTCAAATTCATAATCCAAAAAAACCATTTTCACTATATTCAAATTCATAATAAACTCAAACAATATGTTTTGTGTGCATAATGAGAACTTAAAACATTTTAAAAAGAAACTTTAAACAAATGATCAATGATAAGATGAAGAAAAAACTCTTAATTATTGAGAAATCAACATCAATAACCCATTTTCACTCTATCCAAATTCATCAAAAAAAAAAAAATGAGTATATAAAATTGTCAATAGAAACATTCATAATAAGACCATAACATAAACCAATAGATCAATGAAAAAACAAATACTCTTACTCTACTAGATTATTCGAAATCATCTGAATCCTTAAAACCTAATGGAGTTAACAAAAAATCAAGTTCCATAGACAAATCGTTATGAAGGACATGATGATGACCTAGAACGGCGATAAAATGAACTGAATGAGGAAGAAAAATACCATGATCGGATCTGATTTTGTGACGCTTGAACTTTCTTCAGGAAGAAATCACAAAACCCTAATTTTTCTCTTTAAGAAGAGAACCTTAAATGTCACCCCTTAGGCCCATTAATCCGATAATTTGACTATTGGACTTTCTGGCCCAGACAATTGGAAGTCTTTTTATAATTTTCTTTTTAACATTGAAAAATTCCTTAAAATAACATCAAAAAATTTCAAATTCCAAAAATATCACATATTCTCCAAATTTTCAATATATCACACTCTCAAATGTTTCAAAAATACCACAAACATAAAATGTAAATATTAAAGTTTATAATTTAAAATTTTGGATTTGAGTTCACTAAATAGTGTTTAGGATTTAGTTTTGAAGGGAACATGGTTTGGTTTTGGGGTTTTAGCATTTAGATTATAAAATTTAAAGGTATTTCAAATTTGTGGTATTTTTGGAACAAAAATATTTTTGTTGTATTTTTGAAAAAAAATTGTGGTATTTTATAACTTTTGGGAATGTGTGGTATTTTTGGAATAAACCTAAATTTTGTGGTGTTTTTGAAAATCTTATCTTTTTATAGTTGTTTTTATTAAAGAAAAAAATATAGTTGTTTAAAACATCAGTCTTTTAACCCAAAATTTCAATGGATTTCGAGTGTTGATTTTGATTTATGTACTGCAATTCTATAGCTCAAATTTTAAGTAAAAACATTACACAATCACATCATAAATATTTATATTAAAATTTTGATATACATTAAATTCTTTGAATTTTAAATTTTGAAACTATTTCAAATTTTGTGATATCTTTATAACAAAAATATTTTTTTATGTATTTTTGGAAAAAAGTGATATTATAAAACTTTGTGTGATATTTTTGTGTATTAGTTTTTGATGGTATTTTTAAGAATCTCCCTTATTCATTTGAAACTTTGTAAATCATGAAAGAATATAAAGTATGATTTTAAGCATCAATTAATAAACATAAACTCTAGAGTTAAATGTTGGAGGAAATAAACTTTGATCTTCATGATCATAAGATATAATACATAAATAAATAAATATCTAACCAAAAAAGAAGACTATTTATCTTAACCACAAAAACAGAAAAAAAAAAGAGAATGTACAAAAACTGTTGGACGAAATTTTGATTAATTAATTTTAGTTACTTTTATGACTGAATGAATAAAAATAAAATTAGCAACAATTTTCATATCTACCTGATTTATGCCATGCATATTATTTTTTGGAATTAATAAAATTTGTGACTCAAATTTATGTCAGGCTCTAGTTTGTTTACTTGTTTGCTTATGGTATAGTTTGATCTAATGCTAATATACATAACGGGCCTAATTGATTCATTTTTAACAGGCCTAAACAATTATTTTTGGGACTTTGATGGGCCTACTTTGGTTTGTTTAAGAGAGCTCAAAATAGTTAGAGAACATATAGGTTAACCCATGTATTTTTTGAGATATTTGTGATCCGCTCTGTTTCATATGGATAATCAAAATTTTAATCCGTAATTTGTTCTACTGTTATTCCGACATTCGCTGAAATCCAAATATTCGTCAGATTTCCGGTCCACTTCGTAATAAAAGAACAACATAGTATTAAGAATTCTATAATTTAGTTAACAAAACAAAATTTTATGTAAAAAATATTTTATTTTTAGTTTTCTTATTAAAATATACCCTCTCGGTTTTTAAATAATAGATTTTCTAAACTTTTCACACATATTAATAAAACACATTAACTATAGATAATAAATACATTAATTTTTGTACATAACATTCTAATAACTTTAAACCAATATTATTTCAACAGGTCCAATATTTTCAATCAATGTTTATTAAAATCCACAAATTGTCAATAAATATTACATAGAAAATTGTAAAAATCTATCTTTAAAAAACAAATCTAAAACCTAGAAAATTTTTCTTTTAGAAACAGAGGAAATAGTAATAAAAAAATTTATAAATAAAAATTTGTTAATATTATATGAATATAATAAATATATTATATATGTAATTATTTAACTATATAAATATATATACATATGTGTTAAACGAAGGGGATCTGATATCTGGTTTATAAAATTTTAGTATTTATGATTTGCTTTGTTTTTGACGGTTATTTTATTTGATATTTGATCTACTCTCTAAATTCACCAATATTCGAATTTTTCG
This sequence comes from Iberis pinnata, assembly GCA_900406425.1. NCBI lineage: Eukaryota > Viridiplantae > Streptophyta > Magnoliopsida > Brassicales > Brassicaceae > Iberis > Iberis pinnata. Next base: position 13,666 of record OVBE01004888.1, on the reverse strand, counting down.
GATCGACTCGAAATAAAAGATGAATCGGATCAGATTTAACGGATATTTTGTCCGAGGCCGGTGAACTAATTGTTTTTTTTTTTTTGGTTTTACATCAGTTAAAAAGGAGCATTTTTTGTCGGCAAAGAAGGAGCATTTAAGAGAGAGAGATTTATACACTAAATTTAATTTAATAAAGTGAAGTTGAATGTTTTTCTTTAATTGGAACTCTAATAATTGCCACCTTAGCTTTCCAAAAATAAAATAAAATAACAAGGTGCTGACCTCAACATAACATAGGTGTCAAAATTACTAAACTATCATTTATATAAATCTCAATTTAAAACAATTAAATATTTTTAAAGAAATCTTCTTAATATGTTAATTGTCACAAACAGTAAAAAGGGGAAATATTCAGATATGTCACTCATCAATATAAAGTTGACATTACATGAAAAAATAATTACAGTGGAAATCTTCTCCTTCGACCTAAACTCTTTTAATTTTATTAAAGATTACTTCAATAAAATATTGTTTACCTTAATTGTTTTTTAGTGTAACAACTCACGAAAGAAACTTTTTTTAATAAAAATTGAGAATAAATGGTACAGCTGTTGCAAACATGACATGGTATGAATTTACAAATATACAAGTGAAATAAAAATATATAAATAAATACATATACCTTAAAATTGCCATTAGACTAAAATACTTTCTTTTTTGTTGACCAAAATTTTTTCTAACCAAATATAGATATTTTTTCTCTTTTTTAATAGATATTTCATTAATTATATATGAACCAAATATAACCCAAAATTATATAATTAATCCAATAAAAAGTCAAATCCAAAATTTTCTAAATCCAAGAATCCCATAAAATTAGGAACAGAAATCTCAAATAGAATTAGGAAAACTCTAATTTTAACCCTAAACTTGCACCGAAAGCATGCAGATCCCACACTCGAGAGCAGTGGTCCGGCGCCAGAATACCGAAACGCAACTGCAACCTTCGCCTACGGTGAACCTTAAGAAGTAAAGAAGGAGGAAGAAGGTTAGATCAAACACAACAGCATGAGATCCCGTGCTGGGGGTAGATTTCTGGCGAGAAGGGAAGCGGGTTCCACCGCTGTCTGGTGCCGAAAAATCATGAATCACGGCGCGATCTATCGAGACGTTGTGATACCTCTTTCCCTTCCGGAAAAGAAACGCCTAGAAAACTTAAGGTCCCCGCGGCGTCTCCGTGATGTGTCGTTGCATGCAGTATGACCGGAGAGTTATACCGAGAAGTTGCTTATTATCTTCACCAGATCCGTGAGATTGCATTGAGGAGAGAGGGATGCGGAACTTGAAACTGCGTCGAGAGAAAATGCTTTTCAGGTGGATTTGTCGGCGTTGGCTCTCACTGAGGAGCTCGAGCGCAAAAGACTGGAGGTTGCGGCTTGGACGAAAAGTGAGGAGTTCTCCTCCTCTTTGAAGATTCAAATCTAATATGGAAAAAAAAAAGAGTTGAGAGACTAAAAGAAAGAAAGAGAATCTAGATAGTTTTTATTAGTTGATCATTAGTTTACAAACATTCAAAGGAAATTAAAATTTGAACTTAATTTGTGATAAACTAATTCAATGAAAGTTTCGACTCATAACTCTCACCAACTAATTTTCTTAAAAAACATATGTAATCCAAGTGTAATAATAACAATAACGAAAAATCTATGTAAACTTTTATACAGTTGCACATAAATTTGGTATAAGGTCAAAAAGTTATAGGCTTTACACCATCAGCTAATAAAACTACTTTTGAAACGTAAACTATATTCTTAAAAAAGGAAAAGTTTTGAACTAACAGAACAAGATTCAGTATCTTTTGAATGGATAGTCACTAGCTAGCTTTATCCACTTATTAGTTATTAGCAAACAATTCTTTTCTTGAATATAGCTTTTGGAGTTATATATATTTATGCAGGACCAGTTTTAGACACTCATCGCTTATAATTCACTTCTCAATTTAAAAGAAAATTTTTGTATATGAACAATAGAAAGAACACATAATTTATGTTTTGTGTTGAGTATCGTAAAAAAAAAAAATTTGGAAAATTTGGACCGGCCATGTATTTATGTCCAAAACACTTATAAGTCTCCACATTTTATTAGTCCGTCCTCATATTTTATAGGCTCAAAACATAAAATTATATATATATATATATATATATATATATATATATGACCTAAAATTTATGGTCCTAAAAACAAATATATGAAATATTAGCTTTAGTTTTTTTAATTTTGTTTCAAGCCTCCAAAATTGCAGGGCCGGCCATGTTCTAAGATTAGCTAGTTTTGCTTTAGTTAATGCAAAAGTTATTGTGGGTGTTGATACCGAGGTTGACACCTCTATCAAGGACCCGATCTCTAGATTTGATCCGGTACATTCCACTCTAGGTACTACGAGCTGATCATGGACCTACAACCGAGCCTATTAATTTAGGCCCGAATGGCCCACGCCGAGGTCATCTTGGTGCCGGACGAACTCACCTCGTCGTAAGGCGTCAAATCAAAGTTTAGAAAAATCTTCGTTAAAGGATAATTCTAAATATTATTATGAAATATTTCTGAATATTTATGAAGAATATTATGTAAATAGATTTAACCTAATTTCCTATCATTTATCTATAAATAGGGGATTATTAGGTTAAAATATGGATTTATTCGAATACATACACAAGATATTCTGAAAGTTAGACTTATTTGTTAAAATTTGTTGTGTTGAATCTCTGGTTCAACAATAAGTCACATAGGCATAGTATATTTCAATTATTAGTATAGATTTCTATTGAAGTTATCTTATATTTCAACTGTTTATTTGCATTTAGGTAAATTTGGATTAAAAGTTAGAATATCGACAACACAATGATAGTGGGTAGATATGGAACTAATAACAATAAAGGATTAAAGAGGATATATGTGAATTCAAAGATATAGCATCAACAATGAAGTGTTATAGATTTTGGTATAATGGTTGAGACACTCCAAGAAGTGTTCAAGGTAATTCGAACTTCTTGAATGAGTGATTTATGTCCTAAATAAATACTATCAACGTTTGGCTTCAGACAACGGAGAAGATTATGGGCAGAAGATCCGAAACTTCCAAGGTATATCACAAATAAAACAATGAAGTATCTAGTATTTGAGACTATTGGCGAAGAGCTTTCATATTATTCATTTGGACATGAGTTGGGCTTCGAACTGGGCCTGCGCCAAAATAAAAAGAAAGTTAGTAGTTGGGCCATTTTAATTATTTCTGAAGTCTCCGCCCATTAGTGAAAAACGGGATATAACAAACTCGTAACAACCTTTTGGAGTGGTATCAAGGCTTCTCATCTCGCAGATCAGAGTGAGCTCCATTGACGAGGATCTTGGAAGCTTCAGAGGGTCTACATCTTGATCAATCCACTGATAGAGTTATTGATCTTTGCATCGGTTTTTTCTACTCCTCTCTTGTTTCCAAATTTGTACAAGTAGAGTAGAGTTTTAGTTTTGTATACATTCGTTCTTGTAATTGTTGTTGCTTGTGTTTTTCAAGTATAATCATATCTAGTGGACTTGAGAGTATAGTCTCCCCTCCAGATGTACCTTAATTGGGAACTGGGTGAACAAATCAATTGTGTTAATCAAATAATTAAGAGTCACTTGAGTTTCAAGATATACATAAAAACCTAACAAGTGGTATAAGAGCACCAGGCTCTAAGGTCAATTCCGTAAAGGAACTCACAAAGCAGCGTATCATCTCAAAGTTTCAAAGTAACATCAAGATTCAGTACACATAGTCATCGCGATTAACAGTAAGCAAAGGCAAGTTTTGAAACGTATCTTTCTTTATAAGAATTAGCGATTGTGTGCATTTGGTATCTCTAAGTTGTCAGGTTGAACATGGGATAAAGTTTGTTGGCCTACACTCGGGTGGAGGTGGAACATTTTGATAGATCAAGTGATTTCGGTCTTTGGAAGGTGAGAATGCTATCTCATTTCAAAATGATAGGCCTCAAAGACAATTTCTTTGACAATGACTTGCTCCGGGAAGAATCAGTTACGCTAGATGAATCTGGTTCAACAATCCCAAGCTCGAAAATGATGAAGAAGTTAGATCAGACAAAGCAAAAGAAAAAGATCCAGCTAAAGTAGAAAAATCTGAGAAATTTGTGATTATTCCTAATGTGAATGATCAAGTTTTAAGAAAAATAATTCATTGTGAAGCTGATGCAGCTATATGGTCAACATTAAACATGTGTACACAGAAAGTACCTTGCCTATTAAAATCTACTTGCAAACTAAATTATATACATATAGGATGATTGATTCTAAGAATTGATCAATTCATTGATGATTTTCTAAAGTTTGTTGCATATCTAAGTAATATGGGTGTAACAGTTTCTGAAGAAGTGTAGAGAATTTTATTGTTAAGTTCGTTACCACGAAGATCTGATCATCTCAAGGAAACTCTCAACTATGATAAAGAAACACTAAGCCTTCTAGAAGTTACAGCTTCAGCAAAATCAAAAGAAAGATAGATGACAGAAGGTAGCAAAAGTAAAAAGGAAAAAGTTGAGGGCTTGTTTGTTTCAAATAGAGGAAGATCATAAACTAAAAAGAATAATTCAGGCAAGAAAAAATCTAAGAGAAGAAGCAAAGGCAAAGGAAAGCAGAAGAATAAAAAGAACAAATGTTTCTTTATATGTGGGAAAAAGGTCACTAGAAGAAGGACTGTCCAGACAAAAAGAATAAAGAATCTAAGGCATCTGCGAATGTAGTTGAAAACATTAAAGAACCTATGGTTTTAACTGTTGGTTCGTACATCTCTAAAGAAGATTGGGTGCTAGATTCAGGGTGTATGTTTAACCAAATAAGAATTTCCTATTTGATCTAGAGGATTTCGAAGGAGGCAAAGTTCTTATAGCTAATAATACAGACAATGAGATTCAAGGAATAGGAAAAATCAGAATCGATAATCTTGATGGATCTTGTGTTATTCTAACTGGAGTTAGATATATTCCAGGGATGGGAAGCAATCTAATTTCCTATGGATGTCTTGAGACATCAATTGCAGATATGAAGAGGAAGACTTAAAAATTAAGTTTTACATTAAGTCATATGGTAAAAAGTGCTAGCTGGAATATAAAAGAATTGATTGTATTATTTGGAAGGTAAAGTTATTGTGGCAGAATCTAATTCAATACAAAGTATAATGGACATCACAAGCAATTGTCATTCCAGACTTGTTCATATGAGCCAGAAGCATATGCAAGCTTTGGTTAAGGAAGAGTATCTTCAAGCAAAGGATATTACGACATTGGGGTTTTGTGAAACGTGTGTTTTGGGAAAGGCTCATAAGCAGAGTTTTGCAAAGGGAAAGCATAACTCTACAGAGATACTAGAATATCTACATCCAGTCTTGTGGGGTTCTCCAAGTGCCACACCAAGTCTAGATGGAAACCAATATTTCACGACCTTCATAGATGATTTTAGTAGGAAAGTGTGGATTTATTTTCTAAGAACTAAAGATGAAGCTTACATGAAATTCACATAATGGAAGGTATTGGTTGAAACTCATTTCAGAAAGAAGCTGAAATGTTTAAGAATAGAACATAGTCTATAACACTACAATAACAAATTTGAAACTTTGTGCAAAGAAGCTAAGATTAAAAGGCAACAGAATGGAGTTTCAGAAAGAATGAACAAAACATTGATGAATAAAGTAAGATGCATCTTATCTGAAAGTGGAATGAAAGAAAGATTTTGAGCAAAAGCTGCCTCAACAACAATTTATCTTATTAATAGGTCACCAAGTTTAGCCATTGAGTTAAAGGTTTCAGAGGAATTGTGGTCATGAAATAAACCTCAGATTAATCATTTAAGGAGATTTGGTTGTGCTGCCTACGTTCATGTAGTACAATCAAACATTAATCATAGAGCTAAGAAGGGTTATTTTTTGGATATCCAAAAGGAACAAAAGGTTTCAGAGTCTGGCTACCAGAAGAGAATCAGTGCACCATTAGCAGAAATGTGATTTTTCATGAGGAAGAAGATTATAAAGATAGAGCTGAAATAAGAACAAAACCAGAGTTCTCAGAGCACATAATCAAGAAAAAAGGACAAGAAGAAATTAGTTTCATTTGCTCCAGTATTGGTACAAGGTTAACCAAATTCAAACTCATAAGAGATTTCAGTTTCATGTGGAGTTGATCAGAATCAGATGAATCAGTTATCAGTTTCAGGTGGAGCTACTTCAGAAGATAGTCAGAATGATCAAAATTATCAAAATTAGTCAGATTTAGAAAGTGAAGAAATGGCAGATCACACTCCAGCTCAAACATATCTAGATAACTATATTCTAGCTAGATATATGGCAAGGATAATAACTAAGGCTCCCTCAAAGTACGATGATTTTGATGTTGTTGCTTATGTTTTGGCAGCTGCAAAGGACATTGAAATAGATGAACCTAGTTCCTATGATGAAGCTATGAGGAGTGAAAACATCAAAGATTGGAAAGAAGCATGTGTGGATAAAATGAAATCGCTGAACAAGAATTCTACATGGGAGATTGTGGATAGGCCAACTAAGAAGAGAGTTATTGGCTGCAAATGAGCCTTTAAAAGGAAACCATAATTCCAGGAATTGAACAACCTCCAGATCAGTTGCTAAAGGATTTTCACAAGCTGAAGGAGTGGATTATACAAAAGTATTTGCACCGATGGTAAAGCACATTTCTATCAGAATAAGGTTATACTTAGTAGCTAATGAAGATTTAAAACTGAAACACTTAGATGTGAAGACAGCCTTCCTAAATGGCTACTTAGAAGAAGAAATCTACATGGAACATCTTGAAGATTTCAAAGAAAAGGAAGACAAAGTCTATCTATTAAAGAAGTCTCTATATGGATTATAGCAGTCCCCTAGACAGTGGAATAAAAGATTTGATAAATTCATGAAGGATCAGAAATTTGAGCATAGTTTATATGTCAGTGTGTCTACATGAATGGTTCGGGAAAAGAAAATGTGGTCTATCTTCTTATCTATGTTGATGATATGCTTGTAGTTTCAAGAGTTTTGGCTGAAAATCAGAGATTAAAGAACAATCTAAGAAAGGAATTTGAGATGAAAAGTTTGAGAGAAACTACAAGAATATTGGGAATGAATATAATCAGAGACAGACATAAAAGAACACTAAATCTTTCACAAAGAGAATACTTAAGAAAAGTTTTAAAAGTATTTAACATGATGGATGGTAAACCAGTGACAACTTCTCTTGGTTCTCAGTTCAAATTAAGAAGCTTAAGTGAAGAAGAATTATAAAATGAATCAGAGGAAATGGCAAAGGTTCCATACGCAAGCGCAGTAAGAAGCCTTATGTATGACATGGTTGGCTCAAGGCCGGATTTAGCACACTCAATTGGTGTGGTCAGCAGTTATGTTTAAACCTGGTCGTGATCATTGGAAGCCAAAAGTGGGTCATGAGATACTTGAGAGGTTCATATGAATCCAGTCTAACATTTCTAAAGTTTCAAGTTTTAAAAAGGAAGGATATTGAGATGCTGACTATGCTACAGATCTTGACAAAAAAAAGATATATAACACGCTACATAAGCAAAGTACATGGCGTTGGGTGAAGCAAATAAAGAAGCTATATGGCTTAAATGGATGGTTGGGATTTTAGGTTACAATCATTGATAATAATCTATTATGATTCAATCACAGAAGGAAGCACATCAGTTGTCAAAATTCACACTAGCCTAAATCTAGTAGATATACTTACCAAGAGCGTACCTTGTAAGACCCTTGAAAAAGGGTTGTGTGCGCTTAAGGTGATGGCTTGAGGCCTTCTGGCCTCATCTGTGTGGTGATATTCTCGTTTTCTTCACCTCACAGTAAGACAAGAAACAAGGAAAAAGGGTAAGAGGAATTCACATTCAGGTTTATTTCAATTAGAATCAAGTATGTGGGTATTCAGCAGAAAGGTCAGATCAATTGAAAATCATAAATTTTGTTTATCAGGAGCTTACCGGTTCCTGGGGTTTTGGATTTTTTTTCTGCCAATGGTTATTCGTTTCATCTTTGTCTTCAGAGTTTGACTCAAGGTACATGCATAAAAAGAAAAGTAAACTGGTTAGTCGTTATGCTTTTGTGAAGTCAAAAGGTTGATCAAAGTTCTACCTTTTGAGTTTTTCATCAGATTTATGCTCGATCTCTTCATTTAAGAAGTTTCAGGTGTCAAGCATGTCAAGTTGAGTCTTATTTTGAAGTTTTCATCTTTATGAATTTTAGGTTAGCTTAGATCTCGGTACATGCAAAGGGTAAATCGGGTCACAACAATGTTATTATTGAGTTTTGAGGAAAAGAGGTAAAAACAAGAAGTTTTACCTGACTCTCGGTGATAATCTTCATAAGATATGTCGGGTTTGCTAAATCGTATACATGTAAGACATAAGAAATTGGTTAAATATGAATATGAGTTCATTAAGTAAGGAAGCTGAAAGTTAGAAAGAAGACAAAAAGGTCGGATATTACCGTTTATAGTTTCTGGTTCTCGTGGTCTTGAATCTATTGTTGATAAAAAAAAGCAGTCAGGGAAACGCAGAAGAAGCCCGTGACAAGAAAGTCTGTTGGTATCGCCATTGTTGGCGAAAGAGTGATAGAGAAAGAGGCAAGAAATTTATTTAGGTCAAAATGAAGCTAAGTGGAGAATGAAGAACTTTTATATCTATCATTTGGACTAGAGTTGGGCTTCGAGCTGGGCCTGCCCCAAAAGTTAGCAGTTGGGCCATTTTAGTTCTTTTTGAAGTCTCAGCCCATCAGTACAAAAGGGGATATAACAAACTCTTAACAACCTTTTGGAGTGGTATCAAGGCTTCTTCTCTCGCATATCAGAGTGAGCTCTATTGACGAGGATCTTGGAAGCTTCAGAGGGTCTACATCTTGATCAGTCCACTGATAGAGCTATTGATCATTACATCGGTTGTTTCTATTCCTCTCTTGTTTCCAAATCTGTACAAGTAGAGTAGAGGATTAGTTTCGCATACATTTTATCTTGTAATTATTGTTGCTTATGTTTATCAAGCAAAATTAGATCTAGTGGATTGGAGAGTACAGTCCCTTAATTGGGAACTAGGTAAACAAATCAATTGTGTCCATCAAAAAATTAAGTGTTACTTGAGTTTCAAGATATACATAAAAACCTAACATTTGGTTCAAACCATTTTAAAATGATGTGGCTTGTTAGATATTTTTATCATGTGAATTATATGAATTAAAACTTAAAAATCAATTAATCCCAATAAATCTATTCAAATTTGTGTACCACCATACTGTGAAAATATCCCACATTGGAAGTGGAGAGGGACTTTTAGTGGTATATAAGGCATATGGGTCAATCCACTCATTGTCAATTGGTTTTGAGTTGGAAGCCCATAACCCTAACATGATATCAAAGTCTGAACACACATTGCCCCACTGAACCGAAACCGATCCAACCCATCAAAAGAGGCCCGATGAATCAAACCTGAAATTGATCATATACTGAGATATTGTCGAGATTAATGGCTAGAAAAACCATTATCTCGAAGGGCGTGTGAAAATATCTCAAATTAGAAGTATAGAGGGACCTTGAGCGAAATATAAGGCATGTGAGTCTATTCACTCATTGCCAATTGGTTTTGAGTTGGAAGCCATAATCTTAAAACATACCACATTTGATTGGTTATAAATTATTTTTCCATACATAATTTTTAATAAACTTAAAATTATGCATTATTTTTGAGTAGTCAAAATAATAAATTAATGATTTTGCATTTAAAAAGAATTGTTGTTTAACCTAAGATTATTAGAACAATTATTCCTTAAAAGAAACCACTAGATTAACACTTGACTTTATTTTTTCCATCTTTAAATTAAGTCACCATCTACATGTTGTATAATGTCCACTTGATTCAATTAAAATAAACTAGTAATTACGTGCCGACACAGCAATAAACTTAGATTCTTATAACCACAAAGTAATAAAACTAAACTAATCAAAATAAGAAAGTGAAAAGATTACTTTAAAAAAACATTTTTAAAATATTATAGCAAATTGGGTAACAAGTAGAGTCCTACAAGATATGTAGCTAAGCTTTGTATATTGTTTAAGATTCGACTTATGGAAATAAGGAATCTTAAAAGAGAATCCGAATCTTAAAAAAGGATAATGGACGGTCAGGATTCTTCATAGATGTGACTTTAGGAATCTGTTTTTAAGGAGAATAATTAACATATAACGACAAGAGGAAGTGGATCATTATCATGACATAAGCATAATAATTTAATGTATAGTCTTATAAATAGAATCATTTATTTTTAAATGACATCAAATATTTAATTTTATGTCATTTAGAAGAAATATTGTCATTATAGAACTGTTAACATCAATTTAAATAAAATTAATATAAATTATTTATCATTTATATTACTTTTAAAATAATTGGTACATATTAGTATTATTTTATGTCATTTAAAAATGATTTAAAATATTGATTCACATCAATTAAAACTATTGTTTTTTATTCATTAAATTAACATCAAGTAAAATAAAATTTTGCATCACTAAAAATATCACAAAAATTAATGATGTAAAATATAATTATTTATTAACCATTGATACTAAATGAATGGTTTTTTTATTATTCATGTTTCTGATAAAAAGGTTAAAGACGCAATGTTTAATATCAGCACACTTAGTTTTGATGGAATGACAGATTAATTTATCCAAACTTATTGAAATGCGATAGGTGAAAGTATAACCAAGGAGGTCAAAGAGTTTTTCGACACAAATAATTTGAAACCAAATTGGAACTAGATTCAGTTAGTGTTGTTACCTAAAGTTCCAAATGCAAATAAAATGACAGATTTGAGGCTCATAAGTCTTAGCAATGTATTTTATAAGATAATCGTAAAGATATTATGCTCAAGGTTAGGAGTTTACTTACCTTCCATTGTCTCAGATACTCAAGGAGCCTTCGTGTCAGGGCGTCTTATCTCGGATAACATATTTTTGGCTCATGAAATGATTTATGGCCTTCGCACAAATGATAATTGCAATGAAGATTTCATGGCAATCAAGACTAATATGTCTAAAGCTTTCGATAGAGTGGAATGTAACTTCTTGGAAGCAATTTTCACTCGCTTAGAGTTCCACCAAAAATGGATTTGTTGGATCATGGCTTGTATAAGATCGGTCTTTTACTCAGTCCTTTTAAATGGACAATCGCATGGTCATTTTAAGCATGAGCGAGGGTTACGACAAGGAGATCTTTTATCACCATTTCTTTTTATTTTATGTGCTGAAGCCTTAGTACACATTATGAATAGATCAAAGGCACAAGGGAAACTCACAGGTATACGCCTTAATACGCAATGCCCATCAATCCAACACATTCTATTTATTGATGACAGTCTCTTCTTCTGTCGTTCGACCTCTGAAGAATGCAAAGAGATGTTGAGATGCTTAAAAATTTATGGTGATTCTTCGGATCAAGAAATAAACTTTCAGAAATTGTCAATCACCTTTGGGGGAAAAATTGATCCCTATATGTGTCGGATATTAGGTTTATTTATGGGAATAGAAAAACAAGGAGGTTGTGGGACATATTTAGGGCTCCCATAATGTTTTAGTGGTTCAAAAAGAGAATTATTGGCATACATCACAGATAGACTACATTCAAGACTTAAAACCTAAAACCTCAAAACCAAACCCTACCCCCTTCAAAACTAAACCCTAAACTCTATTTAATGAATTCAAAACCAACATTTTAAATTCTAAACCCTTAAAATTTACTTTTTATGTTTGTGGTATTATTAGGACTTTTGGAAGTATGAAGTATTCTTTGGAATTTGAACTTCTTTTGATAATACTTCAAAGAATTCCTCAACATTTTATCACTTAAATATATATTATATTATTTTAGTTTATGGATAACGAATCAATTTAGTACTTCAAATACTATCAATAAAAATGTTAAGCTTAATAATAAGTAATTAAACCTGGACTCTAATTTAATTTAATTTTTTTAAAACATCAGAGAGTGTAACCACGAGTTGAACTTCTTTTGATAATACTTCAAAGAATTCATCAACATTTTATCACTTAAATATATATTATATTATTTTAGTTTATGGATAACGAATCAATTTAGTACTTCAAATCCTATCAATAAAAATGTTAAGCTTAACAATAACTAATAAAATCTGAACTCTAATTTAATTTTTAAAAACATCAAAGAGTGTAACCACGAGTTGAACTTATATACAATATCGTGTCTATGTTCATTGTAAGTGGAAAAATAGAAAGCAAACCCAATTTTAAATGTTAAAACTTAAAGAAGTAAAAGTTATAAAAGAAGAAGAAGACGAAGTCTTAAGATAGTTTAGTCTTCTCTTTGTTTAAAAATGGGTTCTTATATATTTTTTAATAGGTACTAAAACAATTATTACCGACAAGATGCTCCTATATCATGGGAGATCCAAATCAAATTTTAAATTAATATGTGGTCATTTGTTTAAAATAAGTGGTTTAGGGTTACATTATTAGTGTTTTTTATATATTAATATGTCACATAAGCCACGGTGCAAAATGATAAACTTTTATATATAAAATAGAAAATAAAAAGTAAGAATGACATGAACATCAAAGAGAATACATTTTGAAAATAATTCTATATGTCGTCACCAAGCTCATATAATATCAAAATGATACATTATAATTCAATAAAACTTTAGATATTTGCTAAAAGAATGTATGACTTAATGGCAACAACTTAGTATCTTTCTAAAACATTGGGCCGATTAGTTGCAGCTATGACTTTTATTTTTTTTGCTGTAGAAATTTGACTGTACGTTTTGTTGTTGTGGCTTTAGATTATGTTGCTGTGAGATTTTTGGCTGCAGAATTTTGGCCGTAACTTTTTAAAATGAAAGCATGATTGGACAACTTTGTGTTGTATGTTATTTTATGTTTAATCATAAAAAATTAACATTGGCGGACAAAATAAATAACAAAAAGTTAATCATGACAAATTAGAATTAATTAGAGACATATAAAAATAAACATATTACATTATTATATTTATACGATTTATATATGTATATATATAGATAAAATAAATAATAAAAAGTTAATCATGAAAAATTAAAATTAATTAGAGAGATATAAAATTAAACACATTATATTATTATATTTATACGGTATATATATACACAAAAATAACAAAAATGATCATGAAAATTATAATTAATTAGAAAGATATAAAAATAAACACATCACATTATTATATTTATACGTTATATATATATAGAAAAAATAAATAGAAAATAAAAGAAGAGAGAGGAGAAAGGGAAAACAAAAAGATAAGGGGCATGATTGGTTATTGTTTTAGAATCTTTCTACAACCAAATATAAGCTTTCTACAGCCAAGTATATTTCTACAGCAATAAAGTGAAACCAATCAAGCTGTAGCTTTCCTATTTTTTCTTACATCCAAAATACTGGATTTTGTTTATTTTTGGCTGTAGAAAGTCAATTTCTCAAAACACTTATTTTTTTGCTTTCTCTCTCTCTTCTCTCCTCTTTATTTCTCTATTTATTTTTGTGTATATATATATATATAT
>OVBE01004887.1:0-22639 GCA_900406425.1 Iberis pinnata | reverse complement strand
AATGACATCCATAAAACTACAAGTGTAAAGTATATACTTAGTAGGGAAAATGTCGCTTACCTTTAAGATCCGCGGGGGAGTAGTCGGAACGTTCGATAGCGACGGCAGCGCGGAGACGTGAAGCGGATTCCCGAAAGCGAGTGGCGTCGAATTGATCCCACCTAACATTTCCCAATCGAATGCGGGTGAGGTAGTGTGCTAAATCGAGGCAGAAGTCTGCCCTGATCAGAGGAGCTGCCAAGAAAGAAAAACAATGTTAGTCACTTAGGAAAAGAAAATGCATAAAGTAACACAAGTTGGAATCAAATCCAGCCTCTACCAGGCTCAGCGATCCAGTCGGTAAGGGCGAGATGAGTAAGGTCGCCGAAAGTGGACTGGTCCACTGGGAAAAAGAAGTAACGCTCCCTCCAGTCTTCATCTTTCTTTGGCATTCCGACGAATACCTTGCAGTTGCCGTTGGTGGCGGCGCAAAAAGATCTGGGATGACCTGTAACACCCTTGATAGCATACATACGAGCTATCATTGGAACTGTCAAGAGAATATCGCATTCATCTGCGAGGACTTGGTGGCACACCACATATCGAACAAAGTTCGGGCACATCTGCCCAAGTGTAACACCCATGGCGTGCATGAGATACACTAAGACCTCAGGGAGAGGGAAGGTGAGACCACAAGCCTGGAAAAATACTTCGTATGCACAGGAATAGCCTTCCCTAACGAGTTCCGGAGATTCAGATTCCAGAGGCGAGACTAAGGCAATGTTCCTAGAAATCTTGCACTTACGTCTAAATTCCCTCAACCTATCATCGGTGCATAATGAGCGGGTATGAGGACCAAAGCGTGTACCTTGGGCTAAAGGAGTAGGGGGAAGGAAGGATCGCTCCGACCCGATGGAGACGGCATCGGAAGAAGACTCATTATCAGATTTCGGCGAGCGAAGGAGTTCCTCAGGCCAAGCGAGTTTAGAGACCTCACGTGCTAAGCTGTTCAGAGATGCGGACTCGGGTACGGGGTCCGGAGAGGAACACAACTCGGTCCGAGCTGTGGAATGACTCCGCTCGAGGGAGTTGTTGGCTCAGAGTTGGTCCCCACTCGGCGAAACCCCAGAGTGGCTCTGCTCGGGAGAGGCCTCGCGCGCGGACGATTGCTCGGCTCGGGCACTTGGCTTGGCACGGAGGGGGCTCCGCTCGGGAGGGACCCCGCGCACAGATGATGACTTGGCTCGAGAACCATGCTCGGCGCGGGTAAGCGGGTCCGCGCAGGGGGAGGTGGCGCGGCTCAGACTGTTCGCATGACGCGGGGATGGCTCGGCTCGGGTGCCATGCTCGGCGCGGGTAGGCGGGTCCGCGCGGAGGGAGATGGCGTGGCTCGGATGCATCGCAGGATGCGGGGATGGCTCGACTCGGGTGCCATGCTCGGCGCGGGTAGGCGGGTCCGCGCGGAGGGAGATGTCGAGGCTCGGATTTGTCGCGGGACGCGGGGCGGGGCTGTGCCGCGGTGGCTCAGACTCGGGGTCCAGTGCAGGACGCGGACGAGAGGGCCGAGCCGGCCAAGCCCGGAACTGGTCCAATAGACCACTCGATCGACTTTTATCCATGAAAAGAGAAGAAGAAGGGGGAAAATGAGAGAAAAGAGAGGGGTGAAAGTGAAAAAGTAAGAAAGAGAATGGTGAAAAGTAAGAAATCAAAAATATCTAGGGTATTTCTTCTCACCAAAAGCAAAGAGAAGTGTGACTTCCAATTTAATATTTGATCCGGAAAAAAGTGGAATTAACAACGGAAAACGGTTTTTTCGCGGGATTTCTACCATAAAATAGATCAAATTTACCGGAATTCTAGTTTCTACCAAAACTTATAAAAAATGAATGAGGTAGTTCTAGAGAGGAGAAAAAACAAGTACCTTGTGATTATTCTCAGTAACGAGTAACGAAATTCCCCGGGNGGGAGTCGAAAGAAGCGGGGGAACGAAAGTGAGAAACCATGCGGTCTCACTGCTTCATATAATGGAGCAGAGGAGCAAATCAAGGGATCCTGATTTCAGAATCATGATCTCCAATCTACCACCAAATCCGCCCTGATCCTCGCCCGACGATCATCGAATCTCAAGACGACGGGAAATTAACGATTCCACCAAAGGAAAGTTTCCATTGATGGAATGGGGGGCAAAATGTGGGCGCACTAATCAGCTTGGGCCAATTAGTGGGCTCGGACCGGCTAGAGGTGAGAAGGAGATAAGAATGGGCTAGAACAGCTTATTTTGAACCCAGTTGCACTAAGAGAAAAGCTCAGCGCGCGGTGAGCAGAAACAGCTCAGCGCGCGGAGAGCAGAAGCAGCTCAGCGCGCGGTGAGCAGAGAAAGCTCAGCGCGCGGAGAGCAGAAGCAGCGCAGTGCGCGGTGAGCAGAAGTAGCTCAGCGCGCGGAGAACAGAGGTAGCTCAGTAGAGGGAGCTCAACGCGCGGGGAGCGGAGAAAGCTCACTGCGCGGTGAGGAGAAATAGCTCAGCGCGCGTATAGCAGAGATAGCTCAGCGCGCGGAGAGCTTTGATTGGAGAATCTTGAAATACTTGAATACGGGCTACAACAAGACACGCGAGACCCGTGAACGTGAGAGGCGAGTAATGGGCTGGTGAAGAAGCCCATCGCAGGCAAAGCATCGAGTGGGCTGCCTTAACTCGCCAAGAAGCCCAGGTCGTGATGACTGACGGAAGGGGTCGAGTCAACTGTTAAGGGAAGTTTAAAAGAGTGTAACCGCGGATCAAGAGCATTGAAGACACATTGAGTGCGAGGGATATCAGGGCGAGCCGTAAAGAGAGCCCTATAAGTAGTCTAGGCAATGGTCTGGGGAGTGGACCGAAAATCTTCTGGCAAACTTTAGTATTCTTGAGAGTAGACTTGTAACACTTAAGAGAATATTGTAATCAAACACATTTTCGAATAAAGTTATCTTTTACTTTACAATTATTCAATCGAATTGGGTGTGAAAGAAATCTTGCTCTCACAATGACGATTCAGATGAAACATTGAATCATGCTTTATTCACTTGTCCGTCAACACTCCAAACATTGGTTGTTTCAAATATCTCCAATGTACCAGGTGTTTTTCCATTCTCTATATTGTTGGAGAACATGTTTCATCTCTTATCCAGCTAATGGGGGATATTTAGATCAATCTAATTACCAAATAATTCTATATGGACCTTATTGTATATTTAGAAAGCTCGCAATTAACATATTTTCAACAATAAAATTTAGAAACCCCAGACATTGTCTGTATAACGGCAAAAGTGTCAAGAGATTGGATGTTGGCTTATTTTCAAGGTTTGGATTGGATGCACCATCTTCCGTCTCCAACTTATCTAGACAACATTTACAAATGAATGATTATAGTATTTATGATGTGTTTTGTGAATGGATCTTGGAAAAAAAAACGATTCTTTTGTGCCTCGGTTGGGTACACTAGTCTCCCTAGAGAACGATGGATATTTTAGGGATTTGAGGGCTATACTCATGTATTTATTTCCTCTGCATGCAATATTTTCCTTACGGACTCCACATACCTGATCAATACGGTGCCTAACCCCTCTGACTGGTCGTTCTTTGCTTCAAAATTATCAGATGTGGTCAATTATAGATCTTCATTTTCGGATTTCCGGCTTCTCTATTGTCCAAGACAACCTAATCAACATGTGGATTCTCTTGCCCGTGCAACGCGTCATTGGAAGAGGCTTTTCTCCTTCAATGCCAAGTTAGATATCTAGAAGTGCTAATGTTTTCAATTACTTTGTATTATGTTTTCAAAAGATGGTCCAACTAGCTAAATTTTTCTAAACTTTTATTAGGATTGAGTATATTGGCTCGGATAACACGGTAAATACTCAAATTTATAGGTAAAATTCAGGCACGAATAATTGTAATTATCATTTGAATAAAATAATTTTTTTAAGTTGGTAAAAATAATTATCAGGTATCCGAATTATCCATTTATGCAACTCAAAATTTTAATTATTTGAAAACCTAATTATAATGATATTATATTTGAAAATAATTACTGTATTTTGTATTAAAAATATATGTAATCTATCATACCGAAAAAGACCTACACAATCATTTATTTTCAATTTGACAATTAGATTTTTAGAAAACAGTGTTTTGGAAAAACTATATTATTGTAAAATTTTGACACCTAATTAAACGCTACTTGTCAGTATCCGAGTAATTTTAACTACCCGACTTTATCCCAATACAACTTTAATGGATATGTTTCAATAGTAATTTTGTATATCCAAGTTGCTCGTACCCTATCTATTCCCGACATGAAAGCACCTAACTCTTACACTTCAAAATCAGATTGGGTGGTTTTGATTCAGTACGGTTTTATAAGAAAAAGTTTGTCAAACACAATAATATTTAAAGAACGTACATAACACAGCTAAGAACAAGTCTGAAAACACAAAACAAAACTATAAAGAAGAAAATCCTCAGAATCCAGCATCCCTCTCTCATCAGCAATCTGTTAAACATAGTTTTTCAAGCCACCACCAAACCTGTAAAAACAAATTCTGCAGATTGTTAACAAAAGTAAACTTTTCACACCCATCGCAAAACCTGAACCTGCAAAACTCCTCACCATTGTAAGCATCGTCATCACAAAACAAAAACAAAATAACAAAGCCCGAAATGTAAGGGTTGAAGAAAATGTCTGGTTTAGTTGCATTTGCTTTTATCCCCCAAAGTGCACTTGTCACATTGCCCTGACTGTAACAAACAAAGTACAACAAGCAGTACATAGAGTTCGCACCCCCAAACAACCCCTAACCATGCAATGACAAAACAGTCCAATACTCCAAAAATGTTCTCTTTCTAATTTCAAAACTGGACATTATTAAACGAGAAGGTTAGGGTGTGAATCACAAGCAAGCAAGATGCAAGGGAAAAGTCACCAGTATGAACTAGATAATGTTAGCTATGCAAACTAATTAAATTTTCAATTATAGTTTCTGAACCTGCAGAAAACCTGCACAGCGAAAAATGGGCTGTGAGCTAAGTTTATTGAATGCTGCAACACCTAACTTGAATGAATCTACCTATAAAGAAGGAGGAGCATAAGAGGGAAAAATAATTTACACTGACCAATGATAATTTGTGATATCAAATAGCTTTCTTGTTGAGAGGGCTTCCTAACTTAAACCATCACTGCAACTATTATTAGCTCTTTCGCAGTTCTTACTTGAATTTTCCTGCTCTTCTTTCTCCCTATTCCATTTTTCAATCATAGCACGTCTTTCCTCACTGCCTTCCCTAATAGGACTTCTCTGTCTCCTTTTACCAGGACTTCTGCTTCTGCTCCTTCCTCTCCTGTGGCGAGGACTAATACTCCTGTATCTTTTGCTCCTGCTCCGTCTCTCACCACCACTATCATCATCATCATCATAGCCATACCTTCTGCTGCGGCTATGCCTTTCATGAGACCGCTCTTCATGAATCCGTTGTCGGTAAGGGCTCCTACTTCGGCTACGGCTATGCCTCTTTCTGTATCTTCCATACAATTGCCTCCACAATCCCCTGTTATAAAATTGATGAACAAGAGCATCAGGTAATTTTTCATCATAAGATCTTCATGTACATAACGGAGTAAATATGAATAATCTATACATTGCAAACGGGAAAAAATTATGACCTGCTAATACTTTTAAGGTGCATAAAGTTGCAGTATCCACCACGTTTACAAATTTCTTCCTCATACTGCCGACAAGTAGCTTCACGGAAGTCGGTGACAGGGGAGAAGTCAACAATGATTGGGCGACCTGTATTCCCAACACGGTTAACACTTGGCCTGAAAGTGAAGAAAACTTAAACAAAAGATAGAGACTGAAGCTATAAAAACCTGCATAGAATCTTCCTTGAAGATTTTTAAGTGCATTTCCTGCTTGCTCTTCTTCTCGGAACTGCACGTACACATTACCAACCTACACAAGGAGATGAAATATAGTTGTAGTTAACATCCAAGAAGGATAAAATGAAGGAATTTTCTGCTAAAATCTAGCAAACCACAAACCATGTGGTCAGAAAGATTGTCACAAACGTTCAGACTCTCAATCTCGCCATATTTGTTCAGCTCCTCAAATAGATCCTCATAGAACTCCTGAAAATCCACAAACACATTACTTGAAGATACTTAATAAACAACTCATATCATAGGCTGAATTACCCAAAGGAATACATATACATGGCCCTAAGAAAAAATCAAACGAAACGTTTATAGAGAAGCTCAAGTTAATTTCCACAAAATGTTGGTGTCTGGCCCTTTCTCAACCAACACATACTTCACAATCGTCAAGGTCATATTCCGTTTACAAGTAAGACGCGTATGATCTATAAAACAATCGATATGACCCCGTTTCGCACCTGCCTCGAAACCCTAAAACAATCTCTTCGCAGTAAATCTCAAAAATAAAAAGAATCAAAAGATCAACCCTAAATCGCATCAGTTATTCCAAAAAAAAAAGAAGAAGAAATCGGGAATGGAATAGAATAGGGTTTCTCACCTCGAAATGCTGCTGCATCATACGGGGATCGATGGGGTTACCATGGAGATCAACGCCAGGGGTGATCATATCGGGACGCTGGTACATGTTAGACAGGAGGAGCGTTGGGCTGATACTGGGCTTAGTGTGGAGACGCGAGCATCGGTCTCCGTGACGGCATGCGCCGATTTTGAAGTAGAACGGACAATTCACGCGGTCCTTCTCCGTACCGAATATCGACGCTAAGTGCTCCGCCATTTCCGGTACCTTCGAGAACTTTTTCTTCCAGGAGGTTCTGAGAGAGACTTTGGGGTGATTACATATAAAGGAATCACTTTCTTTTTCTTTCTTTCTCGAGTCTTCCAATCTGGTTTCTTTATAAAATACAGACTTTTTTAAACCGGAGGGGTACGAGCGGGTTTAACTAGGGGTGGGTACCCTTTTTTTTATTTGGATTGAGTTTGGTTGGTTTGGGTTTTTTGGTTAAAAAAAATTGTAACAAAACATTAGTATGGTTTGGTTTGTATTCCTTTTAGTTAGTTTGGTTTGGATATAGTTTAATCTATTATATGAAAGTATAAAGTGATTCCTCTGTGGTGACATCTATCCAAAAAAGGCGCAACCGTCATCCAATTAATCGTTAACATCTGTCGCTTAGACCTTATTATCGTCAAACCATCCACCTCTTATCTTCAAGCTCCTTCTTCTCGACTTCTAGATTTAAACACGACAGCGAAAGACGCGTCTCTGTAAGCTTTCTAATTTTATTTTCCCATCATTTTCCCGGGATAATCTCTGTAAGCTTTCTCATAAATCGTCGTTTCTCTCCAGCCGTTTTCTTTTTTATGAACATTTGAGAAAGAGTATCTACGACAAAACTAATTCCAACTTGTTAGCTTCACTTTTCAACCTCATTGATATAGCTATATAAGAGGACATGTGGCAGCTGGAGAGTGGTGCGTTTAATAAGTAGTTGCAACCGCAACAACTTACTTCTAACCGAAAACAGATTCAAAACAGAGGAAGGAGTGAAGAAGAAGATTCAGCTTGATCATTTGCAGAATTTTAGCTTCTTTTTCAGTAGTTCTCTTGTAATTCGATGTTCATTGTGTTTTAGAGGAATTTCATTGTACTTCTCGATACATTTGGGTAAGAATATGTGTTTGATTGAACATTGATTAATTGTTCTTGGCTTTACAATTGGATTTGTGTTCGGATTGTATCAAAGGTATCAGTAGTCTCACGATCCTCTGGATTTTGTTTTTGCATTAATGGAAACTCGATCACAAGTTTCGAGGAAGAATAATGCAATGCATGAGCACGACGAGAACATCAATGTGAAGTTGGAGAAAATCTTATCGAAAGCTGTTGCAGAGATTCAAGCCACACTCGATGAGAAAATGGAGAAACAATTTGCAATCACCGATGAACAATTGGAGAAACGATTTGCCAGTATTGATCAACGAATGGAGAAACGATTTTACTTGGTGGATGATAAAATGGAGAAACGATTCTCTTCTGTTGATGATAAGATGAAGCAAAACAATGCTGAAATGTTTGCTGTGATTAAAATTTTGGTGAAAATACAACAATGGGAAGCAATTCAGCTCCAAACTTCAACAACAATGGCGATCAACATAATCATCCAAGAAATGGTACGAACTCACACTTATTCTTCAATTACTAGATTGGCTAAGCTAGATTTTCCAAGATTCAATGGTGATAAGATCAAAGATTGGTTATTCAAAGTATAACAGTTTTTTCTTATTGATAGAATTCCGGATTACATGAAAATCAATATTGCTTCAATTCATTTTGATGATGATGATGCATCTGCTTGGCATTAGGCTTTAGTTCAATCTGAGAGTGGTCACATTGCTACTAGAGATTTGTTTACATATACAATTTGGTTGAAGGAAAGATTTGAGGAGGTTTTAGATGATCTTATTGTCGAGCTAAAACAATTACAAGAAACAAATGGTATTGTTCAGTATCATGGGAAATTTGAATTGATTAGAATAAGATTGAACTTACCTGAGGCTTATCTAGTTAGTGCATATTTGGCTGGATTGAGAATGGATACTCAGATGCACTTGAGGATGTTTCAACCACAGTCTGTCAAGCAATGCCTTCTATTAGGCAGGCTATATGAAAAAGTTCATCCAAGAAAGGCCACTTCGTTTAACTGGAGTCAAGGGAAGCAGGTTACAACCAATAACCAACATCAAAGTAAACCAGACAATCTGTTTAAAGATAAACCACAGTTAGTTCAAGCAAGAAGGAACTAGACTCCAGCTGAAATTAGTGACAGAAGAGCTAAAGGACTTTGTTTCCAATGTGATGAGAAGTTCACCCCTGAACATTATCTCACTCACAAGAAAAAGCAATTGTCTATGATTGAAACAGACATGGTGACTGAACTGATAGAAAGTGATGATAAAAATACTTCAGAGCAAGGTGAAATTGCAAAAAATATCAGTCAATGCAATGTATGGTACAACAGATTATATGACTATTAGAGTAAGGGGATATCATGGCAAACGAGTTTTGTTCATTCTCATTGACTCCGGCTCAACACATAACTTCATAGATCAAAAGATGAGTAACAAATTAAACTTCAATGTAGAGTCTGTTGGTATTACTCAAGTTTCTGTTGCTGGTGGTAGTAAGTTGGCAGTACAAGGGTTGATTAAACAATTTAAGTGGAATTTTCATAATCATACTTTTAAGGCTGACTATATGATTTTACCATTAGGGGGGTTGTGATATGGTTCTTGGTAGTCAATGGTTGCAAAAATTAGGCCCTATTACTTGGGATTTCACTAAGTTGGAGATGCAGTTTAAGGTTGATAATCAAAGAATGACATTACATGGTTTGAAACAAGGGCCAGTAAGAGAACTAAAAGCAATACGGTTTAACAAGTTGCAAGATGAGGACAGTCAAATGGTAACCATATATACATTAGAAGTGTGCAATACAAATTCACAATTGATGCAATTGGAGAAAACAGAAGCTGCACCTATCAAGTATCCTCAGATTGATCAATTGTTGCAGACTTATGCAGACATTTTTGAAGAGCCTAAAACATTACCTCCATTTAGAAAGAATCATAATCATAACATCCAATTGATTAAAGGTTCCAATCCAGTTAGTCAAAGGCCTTACAGATATGCTGTTTATCAAAAAAAACGAGATTGATAAGATTGTACAAGACATGTTGACAAATGGGACAATTCAAGCTAGTGGCAGTTATGCATCTCCTGTAGTGTTGGTTAAAAAGAAAGATGGGACTTAGAGACTGTGTAGATTACAGGGGATTAAACAACATTACAGTGAATGATAGATTCCCAATTCCTTTAATCGAAGATCTCATGGATGAATTGGGGGGATCTTCCATCTATTCAAAGATTGATTTCAGGGCTGGTTATCATCAGGTGCATATGGCAGAAGAATATATTCATAAGACTGCATTCAAAACACACAATGGTCATTATGAATACCTGGTGATGCCTTTTGGCCTCACAAATGCTCCAGCCACTTTCCAAAACTTAATGAATACAATTTTCAAAGATTTATTAAGAAAGTGTGTTCTCATCTTCTTTGATGACATCTTGACATATAGTGATTCAGTTAATTCACATATGGATCATCTGGATAAGGTGTTCATTTTAATGAGGAAACATCAGTTATTTGCTAAAAGAAGAAAATGTGCTTTTGCAGTCTCTAAAGTGGAATACTTGGGTCACTTCTTAGAAGCTGCTGGAGTTTCTAGTTTCTACTGATCCCAGTAAACTTAGAGCTGTTTCTGATTGGCATATACCCATGAATGTGAAGCAATTACGAGGATTCTTGGGACTGACAGGATATTACAGGAGGTTTGTAAGGAATTATGGATTTATTGCTCGTCCTTTAACCAATTTGACCAAGAAAGATTGTTTTGAATGGTCACCTGAAGCTCAAAGCAGTTTTGATACTCTAAAACAAGCCTTATATACTGCACTTGTACTGGCTTTAACAATGTTTGATAAATATTTTGTGGTTGAGACTGATGCTTGTGGGCAGGGAATAGGTGTTGTATTGATGCAGGAAGGTCACCCCTTAGCTTACATTAGTAGGCACTTGAAAGGCAGGCAGTTACATCTTTCAATCTATGAGAAGGAATTATTGGCAGTGGTTTTTGCTGTGCAAAAATGGAGGCATTATCTACTCATTAGCCATTTTGTGATCAAAACAGATTAAATGAGTCTTAAATATCTGCTGGAACAACGTTTAAACACACCCATTCATCAACAATGATTACCTAAACTGTTGGAATTTGACTATGAAATACAATATAATCAAGGAAAGGATAATCAGGGGGCTGATGCTTTATCAAGGGTTGATGGTGCAGAGATCCTTCATATGGCTATGTCTGTTTTAGATTGTGATCTTATGACAAGGATTCTGGCGGGTTATTTGGTTGACGGTCATACTCACAACATAATTGGTCCTCTACAGCAGAATAAGCAAGGCAAGAAGCATTACTCATGGGTTCAGAATGTTTTGGGAAGAAAATCAAAGATTGATGTTCCATCTGACATCCAATTACGTGATGATATCTTGAAGTGGCTGCATTGTTCCGGTATAGGGGGACATTCAGGTCGTGATGCCACAGTTTAAAGGATCAAAGGTTTGTTTTACTGGAAAGGGATGAGTAAGGATAGTCAAAGTTATATACGAAGTTGCTCAATTTGTCAATGATGCAAGTATGATACAACTGGTTCTCCTGGTTTGTTACAACCTTTACAAGTTCTAGAGGCAGTTTGGACAGATGTGTCAATGGATTTCATTGAAGGACTTCCTTTATCAGCTGGGAAATCTGTGATTTTTGTGGTAGTGGACAGATTAAGCAAAGCTGCTCATTTTATGTCCTTAGTTACAGTGGCACAAAGTTACCTGGATAATGTCTTTAAACTACATGGATTTCCAAAGTCTATTGTAAGTGATAGAGATGTTGTTTTCTGAGTGAATTTTGGAAAGAGATGTTTCAGTTACAAGGTACTTCATTGAACTACTCTAGTGCTTATCATCCCCAAAGTGATGGGCAGACTGAAGTGGTCAATAGGTGCTTGGAAACTTATTTGAGATGCATGTGTCATGACAAACCTGCAGTTTGGTCCAAGTGGTTATCTTTAGCAGAGTTTTGGTACAATACAACTTTCCATTCTGGAACACATATGTCTCTTTATGAATTGGTTTATGGTCAGCCTCCACCACAGCATCAAGTGTGCCTTATGTGGCTCGTAGTTTGCAAGAACGTGAGGATATGATATTAATATTGAAGTTTTATTTGATGAGGGCTCAACACATGATGAAGCAAATTGCAGATTCACACATAACAGATAGAACTTTTGCTATTGGGGATTTGGTTTATGTGAAACTCCAGCCTTACAGAAAAAATTTAGTGGTGCAGAGGTCTAATCAGAAGCTAGCTCCAAAGTATTATGGTCCATATCGTGTTCTGGACAAATATGGTCAAGTGGCTTATAAGTTGGCTTTGCCTTCTTACTCATCAATCCATCCAGTTTTTCATGTTCCACAATTGAAGGAGGCTGTGAATCCTCAGGGAATTTCCACCCAATTACCTTCAGTTCATGTTGATATTGTTCAGCTTGTTCCTGAGTCTATCTTGGAGCGTCGAATGGTGCAGAGACAAGGGAAGGCTGCCACTCAAGCGTTGATCAAATGGAAGAACAAGCCATTGGAAGATGCTTCTTGAGATTTGTACTTCGATATATTGAAGAAGTTTCCTGATTTTGAGAAACCTTGAGGACAAGGTTCTTGAGGAAGGAGAGATTTTATATAGCTAAATAAGAGGACACGTGGCAGCTGGAGAGTGGTGCGTTTAATAAGTAGTTGCAACCGCAACAACTTACTTCTAACCGAAAACATATTCAAAACAGAGTATAAACAGAGGATGGAGTGAAGAAGAAGATTCAGCTTGATCATTTGCAGAATTTTAGCTTCTTTTTGAGTAGGTCTCTTGTAATTCAATGTTCATTGTGTTTTAGAGGAATTTCATTGTACTTATCTATACATTTGTTAAGAATCTGTGTTTGATTGAATATTGATTCATTGTTCTTGGCTTTACAATCAGATTTGTGTTTGGATTGTATCACCCATGATCGGTATTTTGACCCCCGAAAAATTCTTCAGGTTATAGCTTTTATTTCACGAGTTTCTCTTTTGTGACTCTTTGTGTTTTATTCTCTTTCGAGTTTGTGTAACTAATGATTCCAAAAACCTTTCCGTCGAATTTGTTAAAAATCTTATGGAAAATCAATTTCTTAAGCGTTGACGATTCCGAGAATTTGATGTTTACTTTTCTAGAATTCTTCAGAGATGGCTAGCCAAGGCGGGTCATCAAGAAGGAGCTTATCTTTAACAACGTCGTCATTTCACGGAAATAAGAAAACCATGCAAATTGGCGACTGAGATCTCGACACTGGCCGAAGATCTCTTACTGTTTCTCGTTCGCCATTGTAATTCTCTTCTACGTCTTATTCAATCCATCTAGAACTATTAGCTTTGTAATCTTGGTTGCTAGGTTTTTGTAGAAATAAGTAAAATGGTCAATTGAAGCTATTTTGTTTTGGTTTAGCTTTTTTATCTTCTTTATATGATCTTTTGGACTTCGAGCAGGGGTTTCACAGGAGGTTAAGGAACTGTTAAAAGGTTATCGAAAGCCCTTACAGAACCAGCCACCACAACTATATATGAAGCTTGTAAAAGGATGGCTTGAAAACGAGTAGATGCCTTGTTGTTGACTGACTCTAATGAATTTTTTACAGATAAGGTATGTCACTATTGATAACCAAGAATGGTAAAAAGGTTAATTACACATTGGAAGAAATAGAGCCTTCATGATGTGTGTGTTCTCTTTCTTGGGTTTTTAGGACATAGCTACAAGAGTGATATCACAGGAAGTTGATGTCAAGGGAACACTTATATCTAAAGTTATGACATGGAACCCGGTGTTTGTGCTCTCATAAACACTTGCTGTTGCGGTTCTACAAGAAATGGTTAAAGGTTTGTGCGATTGTCTTTATTCTGATGACCTAACTTTTATATGATTCATGTGTATGGACGATCCTTAATAAGGCTATATCTTAACCTAAACCTACTATAGGAAAATTCAGACATCTGCCTATATGATATAGATTGATTTTTTTACATTCTTTTGTTGTCATTCCACATCTCGTTCTCTGCAATTTGATTGAGAATAGCTGCATTTGGCTTGCATCATTAAAGGGAGATGTATAGCAATATAGAATTTGAGGAAACTGTGCATTAAAAAAAACTTCTTCATTAGATCTAAGATTAGCCTCTTAGAAATTGAATCACATTGCTTCAAAAAGGTTATTCTGATTTGTATATGTTTGTGTGAATGAAACAAGTTTTTGATTGAAACAGTTAACTACGATAAAACATATACAAAAGCAATCATTTCATGTTTAACTCTCATCATCTTCTTCATGCTTTGTAGGTGAGATAAACACTAAAATGAAGGATGGTATCTTGAGTCTTGACCATCAGTGACATGTTGATTCTCCTAATTATGCAGAGTTTCAACTATAGCATACCCTTTAGCATGCTCAAACTTTCCAATCCCACCAATAACCGCAATTTGAGAGGCATGAGAAACGGTCTGGTGAACACCAAAGAAGCTTTATAGCATCATCTAAAGTGTCATGGTGATCATGCTCTCCATGTAGCAATACAGTTAAAGAAAGAGTTTGACTTCTGCCATCCAAGGAACTGGCTAAGTAAAAGCCTTGAGCTTTCCATATAACAGTTAAGCCAAGCTCATGCCTTCAGGTTAGTTGATCATCTACAACGGTTATGGTTCCAAACATAATATACTAAAGAGCAACACCGGGAGAAAAGTTTCCAATGGTTACAAAGGGAGATTGTTGGAGTTAATGGCGTTGTTGGTGTTTCCATTAGTGTTTTGAATTTCGGTGGTGGTTTGAGCACCGCCGAATCTGGTGAGAAGTGGAGTTGTGGTTGGATTAATGACCTATTGATGTTGTTTGAGATGACTAGTGGGACTCCATTATCTCCTGGGAAAATGTTGTTACTGGCTTTTGATATAATGAGTTCTCTGTATGATTATAAGAGAGGTGAGTGAAACTCACAGTTTTCACTTGTGGAGGTGGTCAAACTTACTGTTCTTCGGGGAATCTAAACCTTCGATCTCTCTGATAACATTTTTTGGCTATAGATTTCAGAAAAAGCAGAGTGAGTAACAAGCACCAAGGAGGAAAATAGAATGAAAGAGTACGGTTGCTTAAGTTGACACAACTTGAGGAGCAAGTTAATGGAAGCTATCAAGTTAAAATATAAAATTTAATTTATATGCAATAAATTGTATAATTTTATAGTTTAATCATGCAAATAATTTTAAAATATATCATTATAAAATGCATATGATTATATAAAAAATAAAAATATCCCGCACGTAGCGCGGGTTCTTATCTAGTTTATTATATTTTTTAATTAAAAATATGAATTTTATGCAAAATATGAATCTATTATTAAATAATATCAAATAATGATAGATATATTGTTTTTAAAAACACGACGCAAGATGAACTACAAAAGAAAAGAAACACAATATAAAATTAAAAAATAGAAAATTAATTTAAAAATTTTCAACAAATGATGTTCTTCTTTAAGAAAATCTTAGAAAAACCAAACGACAACAACTTAACATTTTTGATTAAGACCACAAACAATCTAACGAAAAGTAAATACACATTCCAAAGTGGATCAAAACACACAAAATTAAATAAGAGAAACTAATAAGATATGTGAGAAAAGAAAATTAACAAGTCAGCAACATCTTTTACCTTTTGAAGACTGATCTAACGAGATAAGTAAATGAAGAAGAAGATTGAGGTTTTGACGTAAGAGTACAAACGGCAGACTTAATAATTTAGTTTCAAAGAAAAAATAATGTTTATTTAATAATAGTGATTTTGTTAATTTATTTTTTATTATAATTAATATATTAGTTTATAACCAATTGGGTTATACATAAGACATGATTTGGTTAGGGTCAGTTTGAGTTTGGTTGGATCAGTTTGGGACAGTTCGATTTGGATATTTTGACCACTCCTAGGTTTAACTTTGAATCGGAGAAATGCTATGTTTTTTTAATAATAAAATCAAATTATAATCAAACTGGATTAAACTTTGGGTTAGGTCGGCAAAAACCGAAAAACCAATGACCCAATTGAATCATGTTAAACGGCTTCAATTTTTAACTATCAACTTTTTTCATTAATTCAAAATTATATTGTATATTTATTAAATGTATATAATATAATATAACTCAGTATTCCTAAAAATATGCTAGAATATTCAATGAAGAAGTTAAAAGATTTCTAAGTGTCATTTTCACTATTGATTTTAGAATGAAATTTTAACATATGTTTTTCTTCATTATTATGAAGACTTACTATATAATATTCATGCTAAGGATGTCAAAATGGGTAAATTAAATCAAACCAACCCAAATTCAATAAAAAATTTAATAAATAGTTATGGGTCAGCCAAATCGACTATACAAATGGTTAATAATAACCCATAACCTATTTAAATTAGTGGGGTTACCAAGTTTAATGGATTATCCATAGTAAATTAAAAATTATTTAAATAATATCAACTTTTGCATCACCAACTTCATTATAATCATAATTATCTTTAAAAAAAAAAAAAATAAGGGAAATTTTTATTGGAAACTTTTCGATCATAAATTTTTTTGATAAGTAAAATTTTGGCAAGAAAATTTTTGGGGGAAAATTTTGGCAAGAAAATGTTTGATAAGAATATTTTGATGGAAATATTTTTGATGAAAAAATTTTGGTGGGAAATTTTGATGAAAAAATTTTGGTGAGAAATTTTGATGAGTAAATTAATATATGACGATGGTGATGTTAATGTGATGATGATGTTATGTGTTGATGTAATGATGTTGATTTTATGATATTGTTATGATGATGAATGATTATGCAATGATGATGATGAATCTAAAGGATAAAGAAAAAATTAATGGGTTAATGATTTTATTTATTATAACTCTATAATCCATATAAATTTTAATCATTTTAACTCAACCTATTTAATCCATCAGTCCATTGTATCCATTAATCCATTAAGGCATCTCTAATGGTTGGTTTTGTTTTTGCTTCAAAAATACACTTTCAAAAAAATAAAGCAATATTTTCTCTAATGGTTAATGTTACGTTCAATTTGTTTATATTATTTGTCATAATAGTCATATAATTTTAATTTTATATTTAATATATCATTGTATGTTCAATTTAATTTATGTTATTATTATATTTCAAAAATTAAATCAAATGGACAAAGAAAATTTTGTTTAAGCAAGAAATATAAAAAGATAAAGAATAAAGACCAATTTACAATTAAAAAGTTGATCTTCAAAAAATGAAGCATTATTGGATAAAATTTTGCTTCAAATGAGAAAAACTAAAAATTGAAGTACCATTGTAGATGATATTAAAACCATAAAATATAAATTAATGAGCTGGATTGGATTGAATTGATCTATTGATTTTTATTTATTTCGACATCACTATCTCTTAATAAACAAAATTATTTTGTAAATAATTTATTAATGCCAAATAAGATATTAAAGTTTTTATATATAATTAAAAATAAGTCTATATTATAACATTATAAATGTTTAAAAATATTTAAATTTATATATTATAAAATTAAGATATATTATTTTTTGATAAGTTAAAAAATTAAAATTGCATTTATTCTGATTTTCATATATAAAATGATTTTAGTTTTGATATGGTTAAATATTACAAAAATTTATCAATAATAGTATTTGGATGTTTTAATATTTGATATAATAAAATATTATACTTCAATTTTACTAGTTTTGAATATCTATTTTATTTAATTATTTTACTCAATTAAACTAAGAAAGTGGATAATGAGTAAATTTTGAATTGAATGTTTATAAACTATATTTTCAACTTATTCACTTATTTTTTATGAGTAACATTTTACATATTATTTTATTATAAAATTTTATTGTTAAATAAATTGAGTTATATATGTTCAAATTTTTTAAAAAATTTGAATGATGAAATACACATGGAAAAGTGTCATTTTAATGTATAGTTCATTTATTTCAAATATATTATCAAATAAATTGAAAGGAAAATATAATTATTGAAAGAAGAAACACAATAGTGAAAATCTAATTTATCTATCAAACAAAATAATAATTTTTAAAATAACTAATACATCAAAATAATGAATTAAATAAATTAAAAATTGTGTAAGAAATGTGGTGCTACACATAAACCTCAAATACTTCTCTTTACTATCTTAGAGATTTTTGTATATAAAGTATGACTTTGGCCATATTATTTTACTTTATAAATATATATAGTTATATATGTCCGATATTTTAAATGTGAATGATTACATATGCAGAAAAATATAGGTTTTTAATAGGACTGACAACTTATTTACCGCTCTGTTATATGATTTCAACTCGATTTACCCCAAACTTAAGTGCTCTGTGAAATTTATCATAAACTCATTTCCCCCTCTTTTGTAAATCACAAACTAAATTTTTTTCCAGCAATTCCTAATAAATCAAAAGCTTAATTGAAATTTCTAAATCCTTAACTTTTTCGCATTCAATATAACTCTAATATAATAACCATAATCTAAAATCACTAATGATATGCTTTTGAAACCCACTACCTCTCTTAATTGCTTTTAATTTAAATTTGAATGCTTGATTATATTAGTTGTTTAAATTAAATTAAACGCAATCATACATATAAAAGTTGAGTTTTCCTCATCCATATTGGTCCATTTGGCAATCTTATTTACATTTGGCAATCTCATTTAAAAAAAAAATCCATTAGCTTTTAAATTTTTTTGTCAACAATCCATTTACTTATTAACTGTATCGCTTTAACATTGAGAAAACAATAAATGCAAAAAAATACACACTTAACAAATGCACGATTCATGGACAAACAAATAAATATAATATACTAATATTAAGATGACAATATATATATATATAATAAAAATATGATAGGTAGCAACAATTATTTAACATTTCAAATGAATTTTAAAGTCCATACATGTCAATTAGGAGCGTAGAGTTTTTTTTCTTGGGAAGTGAATTAGTCTTATTAGTTAACATAACTCTAAAATTTTCTAAACAATTTTCAAAACGGTTTCGAAATATACTTGAAAATACTTCTATTTTGTAACATTCATAATTAATTCAAAACAAAATAAATGCACAATTTATCTTCATAGTTACAATATTCAAAACACAATGACGACATAATTTATCATAATTATTCCAAAAGAGTAGCAACACCTACAAAAACACATCTAATGCCATTAACAATTGGATGGGAAATATCAATGTCTCACGTCTAAATTGACCACTATAAATTACTCATTATTTATGCAATGATTCATCCATAACATCGTACCTTCGGTTTTTGTATCTCTCTACTTCTGTAACTTTACAAAACGAAATGAGTATGTCACAGAGAATGAACTATAACAAGTTGTGTTTCTTAGTACGTTTATGTTCGTCAAATATGGAAATGGAAAACTAAATCATTCAATATTTTTATTTAGTGAACTCATATTTTCTTTCTAAATTTTACATGGATCTTTCAAACATCAAATTTACCATTTTAAAGATAGTTTTCATGTTTTTTTTAATATTATACAATTTCAAGTGGACGATAACTACCACCGATACAAATTCACAAATCATCTCCACATAACTAAATTTTTCGACAACAACAACCTAAGCATATACAAGAAATTATCGTCTCGGTTCCAAAGAGAGGTTTAAGCTCATGTTCGGCTTGAGAAATGTCACTTCCAACATGAGAAGTAGCATTTGATTTTTTTTTTTGTTGAATGCAAACAAGAAATTAGTGTAGTTCCATCATACAGTGCTTCCAAGTTCCAAAACATTAAATGTCCCAAAAGGATAATACCATTATTATCTACCGTTTCTGCATTATTTGGCTTAATTTTCTTCCCGTCTTTCGTTTCATTATAATTGTATTATACATTTTCTATGATCTCATATTACTTTTTTTAATATAGTTTTCTATTTCGTTTTATCATGCATGTCTCTTTTACTGATGATTATAAATATTTGTTATTTCTTCACTTCATCGAACAAATGAAACCAAATAAATCAAATTATTTTATTCTGTGTAAACTTTAAAAAATTTGTTACATATAATCGTTAACTAATACGAAAACTTTTAAAAACAATAAATTAAAAAAGGAACATAAAAAATGTAATATACGAACCCTCAAATGTATGATAATTATTTTAACTATTATGTTTTCAATAAGTATGGTTAATTATACACACAAAAATATATACATGATTAAAAAAAATCTAAAATACTATATATATATATATATAATAAAATAATAATAACATTACACACAAAAGAAAATTATTAACGTTATGGCAACAAACAACATAGACAAACAAAATCACACTAATTTAATTTCTTCTATATAGTCATTTGAGTTTGGTAATTTTTATTTTACTAACATTAACGAGCTACCATTTCTAAAAAGGTAATTATAATAAGTCTCTCTAAATAATATTAATTCTTATATGAATCAAGATAATTAAATTAATTTTTTGGCAAAAACATAATTTACATATGTGAATTAACAATTAAAATTTATATATTGTTCCATTGATAAAAATATAAAAGAAATATTATTTAAAAGTTTTATGCATATTTAGTTATATATTGTATACCTTAAAGTTTTATAAATTATTATTGTTACATAATCATAGAAAAGTGTTTAATATGAAAATAATATATTTGTAGCTAAATAATAATTTTTGATTTTTGTGAAAATCTTCTAAAATATATCTTTTAAAATTATGGGAAATAATGTATAATTCTTATTTCATTTACAAAATAAACTATCATGTATCTTTTTATTAGAATCGTAAAGTATACATATAAAAGTAAGGTTTTGTTCTCTCCCTATTGGGTATTTTGGAATTACATATTATTTTTATATGTAATTTTTTTTTTGTATTATCATTTTATATTGTTAAAAACAGTATGCACACAAGTCTTCCACCTAGAAGACTAACATATTCACCTTTGTTTGAAAACCTGGTGAATTTTTGTTTAGTAAGCACACAAGTTAAATGTAAATTTACTACTCAAATAAAATAATATTCATTATAAAAATTGTAACTCCCTAATTTTATTAATTTTCTATATATAACTTCTAAAATTTTTCATCCTATCAGTTAAAATGGAATCACCACAAAACTAAGCACTTTTCCATTGTTTTTGGACAAAATTTTATGAATAATTTTCGTTGATGATTTTTTAGTGTCAAGTCTGGAAGTTTTTTTCTCAACTTTAACCTAAAAAATCCAAAACTAACTGAAGACCTTAAAAAATAAAAAGGATAATTTTGTTAAGGTTATTTAAAATTTACACCATATTTTTTTGAAATTTGAAAACTACCTTATTTGAAATGTACACCATATTTTACTGAAATTTGAAAACCAATTTATGTCTAAATGACGGTTTTACCTTTTGTTTTTTTGGTTATTGAAAATTATTTTTATTTGATTATTCTTAATTCATAAATCATAAAATAAGGAAAACATTTTTTTTGAAAAAGGTAAAGTACTATGTAACATACTATTATGCGAAGGAGTTTGAAGCTTTGAGGAATATTTGTTGTCCTTCTTAAAATGATTTCATAAGATCTCTTGGTCGATGTAAAAATGGGAATATCAAGGTGGAAAAAGCAATGTCTCTTTTGCAAAATCTTTAGATGATCATTTTATCATCAAACAAGTTACAAAAACGACATTGAATCTGTCATCAAATTTAGTCCAACTTACTTCAAATACTCTTATATGATATTTTTAAGAGCTCTAGTAAGAACAACTATACAACAAAACGACTTTAAAAAGACTCAACTGAAAATTCTATTAATCAATAGAGACAAAAGCCAACAAAAAGAATTAAAAAATTAATTATGTTTTGTAGTTAATTTAATTACGAAAAATCATTTTTTCTGAAATTAATTATTTAATTAATAAAAATAAAAATATTTTCGTCATAAAAATATATAAGAGTGTATTTTTCAAATTATGCAAATAGTTGGTACTTTTTTCAAATTTCATGTACAATTGATGTTAGTTTTCAAATTGCCCCTAAAAAGTTGAATTTAATTTCATTCTTAAACTAAACTTAAGAAATTTAGTCGATATAATTTATGTGAATTTTCTCTGTTATTGTTTTTTCAACTTATATATCAAAAAATTATAAGTGGTGAAAAATGTATTATCATATGCACACAAGCATGCATTTGTATTGGTTATATAACCATCCCTTTCTCTTTTGGCTTTATATTTAATGTTAACAATTTATTTTCCATCACAATCTTTCAAATTCAATTAAACTTCTGATAACTTTAATTATTGACAAAAATTAATACAAATGGCAAAAAATATTATGAAACTATTGGCGCGTAGCGCGACCACCTACCTAGTTAAGTAAAGGAGAGGGTTTCAAAATCATGTCATTAGTAATTTTAGATTACCGTTATTAGATATGAAACCCGAAAAAATAAGAATCTAGAAATACCAAGCAAACTTTTGATTTATTAGGTGGAGTTATTTAAAATTTTTTTACTTTGTGATGTATGAAAGAGGAAAAAATGAATTCGTGATAAATTGCATAAAGTACTTTAATTCGGGTAAACCGAGATGAAATCATATTGTACATGGCAAATACGTCATCGGCCCGTTTATATATATATATATATATATATATTATTTGATTATTCAATTTTTACAAATATATTATAAAAAAAATATGAAAGGAGAATATAATTATTTATAAAAAAATATAATAGTGGAATTCTGGTACCTTATTCTACTGAATGACATTTTTTTTTTTTGGTCGAAAAAGGGGGGACCCCGATTTATTAAAGAATAAACGAATTAAATAATTACATGATTA